>JAWMRA010000162.1:33249569-33263798 GCA_035584735.1 Pseudotriccus pelzelni
ACCCGCTCCAGCACCTCAATGTCCTTCCTGAACTGAGGGGCCCAGAACTGGACACAGCACTCCAGGTGTGGCCTCACCAGAGCTCAGTACAGGGGAAGAATCACTTCCCTGCTCCTGCTGCCACCCTGTTCCTGAGCCAGGCCAGGATCCATTTGCCTTCTTGGCCACCTGGGCACACTGTGGCTCCTGTTCAGCTTCCTGTCACTCCACACTCCCAGGTCCCTTCCTGCCTGGCTGCTCTCCAGCCACTCTGTGCCCAGCCAGTGGTGCTGCACGGGGTTGTTGTGGCCAAAGTGCAGGACCCAACACTTGGCCTTGTTGAACCTCATCCTGTTGGAGTCAGACCATCTCTCCAGGTTGTCCAGGTCCCTCTGAAGAGCCCTCCTGCCTTCCAGCAGATCAACACTCCCCCCTCTTGGCGAGCTCAGTCAGACAAAGCAACAGAGGAAGCAGCTGCAGGGATCTAGTTGGGCTGTAGCAGGGATCTAGCAGCCCACTCCACCTACAACTGCCAGAGTTTGAGGGGATACAACCTCTTCTGCCACTGCTTAATATTAAAGTTTGCTTTAAATTTCTGAGATATGCCTGTGCCAGCACTGCTTGAATGACCCTCCATCAGAGAGAGCTGCAAGGTGGAGGCTGGGCCATACAGGCCCATGGGCCAGTGGTCACCCACGCTGTGTGATGTGTTCCTGATGTTAATTGTCTGCTTGGAGTCTGGTAATGAGCAGAGATCATATTCTATTAATAGTCTTCATTCTTTCTCAGTGACTAATCTCCCTCCTTAATTTCAAAGCCTCACATCCACAGGATGGACTGAACTTAATTGTGGAGTTTCTGGCTGCTTTGCTACTACTTCAATATTTTCTCTTCAAATCCAGTGACACCTCACCTCTGCACTGGGTACTGTAACAAAACTCACCTCTCACACTGATTAGCAGGCAGAAAAACATCAGTTAACTCAACGTTAGTCCCTTCCACAACAGACTGACAGTATTTGCGAACAAGGGAGAAGCAGCAGTTGCTGTGGATCCTCACATCGGGAAAGCTCTGACTGCTGCTCTCGGAACTAAGCTCTGAAAACAAGATCTGCAGGAAGACAAAACATCACTGGAAACATTTAAACATCTGGCTTGTTTAGCCTTAATAAAGAGTGAGGGGTCATGTGCTGAATCTTTAAGAGGAGAATGAAGTGCACTCCAAGCCCTGGGTAAAAAGAACAGGGAATCAAGGCACGAAAGGGATGAAGTGGAAGATAACGACCCCGCTGGGCAAAGGAAGAGCACTTTTTGAGGCTTCTTAGGTTTTGGGAGAGAGCACTAGCCTGGAAAGCAGGGCTGAAAGGAGCTCTGTGTCCTGCTGCCACTGCCAGCACTTTGTTCCTGTTCTTGCAAAGCTTCATCGCTCTGTGCAACCTCAGTGAGCTGTGCTTCCTCCCACTGAGCTATTCCAGATTTTCATATCCTCATCATTTTTTTGTTCTTCAGATAAATATTGGTCGTACCCCAGGTTTCTCTTAAATTCTTTTAAAACATACTCTCCAAAGATCCAAATTTTAGCTGTGCCAAGAGAAGGGAGACCCTCAGGGCTCTTTCACAGGGCAAGGCAGGCAGCAGTATCTCTCTGACTGTGCTGGATTTCACCCCAGACCTTGTTATCCCTCTGTTCAGTATTTTTACCTTCATTTCTGGATTGAGATCTCATCTATTCCAGCCTCACTGGAGCACCAAGAGAGTTTCATGGGCAGAGCTGGCCCAGCCATAACGAGACAAGGAAAGTTGTGCCGCATGGGGAAGGAGGTCCCAGGCACCACCATGGTTGTCAGCCCTTCTTTTTGGTTTTCATTTACTTGTTATTGGTTTAGCATGTGACCACCCACTAGCCTGCAGAAGAATAGTGTGGGCAGAGGACTAGATTAAACCAAAATGTTCCTGCTCAAACTCATGATGTGTGAATCGCAAACTGTTGACTCTCCGCTCGGAAAAAATCATCCCCATCCATCTCTGAGCACCCTGCACTCCCCAGGCCCCCACCATGGTGCCTTCCCCTCCTCCTGAGGAGTCTGGGCTGCAGCAAACATCCATCTGGACGATCATCAGGAACACCTTGAGACTCTCCTGGGAAAACCTGACAACTGGATTCCTCACCCACAAAATAAAAAACCCACAAGTGCTCAAGGGGCCCTCCCAGGGATGAAGTTCATCCAGGTTGCCTAATGACAAGCTGTGGCTCACACCTGGGGAAATAAATAGCGCTTAAAGAGCCCTGCTACGTGATCCCAGTTGATCTCCACATGGCTACAAAGAGCAGGGCCTTTCAGAACTGTAGTATTTGATCAGTTCCTTCACTGGAAGAAGCAGCCCTGCTTGGAGAGGCCCCTCTGCAGCCACCAAATGTTGTTAACAATGCAGGTACCGCCTGCTCTGAGCGCGGCGGCTGCACAGCAACACCTTCTCCACTTGGCTTTAATCCTGTTTTCATTTTTGTGCTCTCCAAGGTTAAATTCAGAGCTGGGAGCTCCAACCCAAGCCCTTTAGCTCAGAGCCTCTACCACATGCAAATACCAGTCCCTTTCTCTCACTGGCTTTGGCCTTGACTGTTCCTGCACATGGGAGGGAGAGATCAAGGACTGTATCAGCAAGGCCACAGCTCTGTGTTTGTATTCCAACTGCCTGACATTTTTTGCAGCCCAGACAATACAAAATGTCCCAATTACATGGCTCTGGTCCATGCTCACACAGAGCCTCCCCCAGGGGAGCTCAGGGGGAGCAGCCTGGTGCAAGGGCACAAAGCCATGAGATATTTTCACACAACAGCATCATTTTCTTGGTCTTTTTCTCTTTTCCCGTTGTAATATTCTGCTTTGCAATCCTGGATGCGTTATCGGAGCTTGTAGTCCATCAAATGTGGTGGCAGATGGAAGCATATGGATTATCCTTGTTCTGTAGAGGGAGAAGGTGCTGTGCTCAGCAGCAGGGCAGTGGGATCTGTCCTGGGTGGAGCTGGGTGACTGTCTGAAGGTCACTGGAACTGGTGACTGTCCACTGTCACTGCAGTTCCTTCAGCACCAGCTCCCCAGGAGTGACCTGGGACTGTCCACCCCCCCTTTCCTCACCACAGCAGCTAATGAATGAACTGCCATGGACTCCCTGGGAGGAGGTGAGCACTGAACGGTTAACACTGTTCCACTCCTTAGGCCAGAGTGAGCAGCCAAAACTCAGTATTGGGGTTTTTTTCCTAAAGACAAAATGAGGACAGAGCTGGGTACTCCTCCAGTGGTTTCCTGCCCACGTGAACAATATAACCCCCCATAAAGGATCCCTTTCACAACTACCTGCTCTAGCAAGGCTCCCCCACTCACCACGAGGACAGTCTGTACACAGTTACACAACTGTAATGCAATACAGTGAGGAATTTTCTGCTAAATCTTTAGTCCTGACTGAGGTTTGTGTGTTAAAATACAGAAATACAGTAGGTAAAAGTGTTTGGGTTTTTCCCCCTGCACCTCTACAGCTGCTGCTGCTCCCACCTGTGCTGAAAGGGCTGGACAGTCCCCTGTGAGACTCACCTTATGCTGGTTATTCAAAAAGGTGAACATTTATCCTCAGAGAAGGCAGAAGCTGCCACATAACTGGTGGTAGAAGGTGTGGAGCACAAGATAATCAACAAAACTTTCATGTGCTTTGTGACTTCCTCAGCTGTCCTACCTCCATTGGGATGGAAATGAGTGAAGGCCTTTTTGGAGAAACTGTTCTATTCATGTTATTCAGAAAACGCTTCCAGTATAAAAATTAATTCATTTTTATAATGATATCCCATTGTCGTTAAGGGTAAAAGATGAAAAACGTTAGAGGACTACCGGAGAACAGATGTTCTTGTCACCTAGAGCTGCAGGTAAGGGGAGCACTCCTGTGCATCTTCTCCCTCAAAGGTCTCAGGATGATTTCTGAATGCCAAGGAAACTCTCACCACATCCATGTGAAGCCTGTAGCTCCTTCAGCACAGCCCTAATTGCAAAATACTTTAATACAGGCCTTGACTTAATTGCCAGCAAGAGCCAGAGGGAATGTACACCACTGCCATTCCTACCAGGACAGTCCCTTTGAGCCATGGTTTTATTCCTTACATCAAATTAGGCTCTGGTCACAACTCATCTGAGGCAGGACAGCCTCAGAGTCTGCTAAAAATACCTACGGCAGGCAGGAACTGAGTGTTTAGGGGGTGATTACTCGCCTTTTTCATTTCACAGCTCTTCCAAATGACTGTATTAGCTGGAGGATTAGGTCTCCCATGCGTCAGACCCCAAGGAAGAACCAGGAGTTCATCCAAGGTCCAGGCCTTTGTTTGGTTTGCGCATTGTGTAAAGGGTCAATACTCTTGAGGGGCTTTCTGCGCAGCCTAAATCACAGCAGATTAATAGGATTTTATACAGGAATGAGTAGGAGTTGCTTTCTACCCATATTTGTTTGGACTAGTGCCGATAACAGCCTGGGGATTTTCCAGACAGCACAGTCTCTGCTCAGATTTCTCCAAACAAGCCAGAGCAGAGGGGCACAGAGCATTGAGGGAAACAACAACTGAAGAGGATTGGGTATGGCCATCTCTCATCTGTGTCACTTTAACATCCAGCACTATGGGCTGCCTCTAGGACGAAAATAAAAGCACATTAACCTCCATTGGAAACTAAAAACAAAGCAGCATTCTCACCAGTAGCCCAAGACAGCAGCTCTTCCTTGACCCCTGAGCAATCTGACTGCAAGGGGCGTGGATAACTCCCTCCTGCTCCCTGTGTTTTACAGATGAAGCAGGACAGTTGGACCTGACGGTCTTAGAGGTACTTTCCAACCTTAATGATTCTATGATTGCATGGACATTACCACTCTCAAGCATTGGGTGACCCTCCAAATGACCCCCAAGACCCGTTCCAAGTGATGCCAAACACAGGAGATTTGTGGGCTTCCCACTAGGGTAGTGAGAGGAAGTTTAAATTGTTTCTTAGTGCTGGTACCACTTTTTTCCTTGTCTGCTTCTCCTGCTGAGGGCTGACTGAACGTTTAGCAAAACACTTCTTTTTACTGCACAAATGTGGCAACTCCAACTGTTTAAGCCTCTCACTCAGGACTGAAGCACCACAGGGAGGCCTCAGGAAAGCAGTTCCCGAGTTTAAAGGTATATTTAAAATTTTGTCTCAAACCTCCACCTTCTCCATTGCGCTACTTCAGTACCGTGAGAAGGAAAGCCTCTTTTTGCCCCCTCTAAGCTTTCCCTATGTCCCTCTCAGTCAGAATTACTGGGCATTTGCCATGCTAGAGGTACAGCAATTCTTCTCACAATCCCCTTTCACACAAGATTAGCCACAAGAATGCACAGTGCACGTTGAGACAGCGCTTGGAGATGAGACTGAAGTTTCTGTCGCATTTTGCTACTAGCCAAGACCAAAAGCAAGTCCCCCAGAGTCCCAAACTTCAAAACTCTGCACCCAGCAGTAAATTCTCAGTTTAAAACCGAGCTTCTGGCTCCACCTGCTGCCGGAAGGATGGAAGAGATTAAAAAGCAGCTACAGCAAAAAAAAAAAAAAAAAACAAAAAAAACCCAAACCAAAACAAAACCAAAAACAAAAAAAACCCCAAAGAAACAACTAAGGCCTGCTTTTTTACTTAACTCGTCCACCAACATTGTTGTTAAAGGACAAACAAAAGAGATTGCTTCATCATGGAAAATTCTACCAGGTTTAAGATGTGCAGCTCTTGACCCGGTCATGACCGCCAGGCACTTGGGTCCTATTAAGTGATCTATTTTGGTAATTTTTTAACTTTAGAAAATGCTGTTTGATGGCACAAATTCATGGCTGAAAAGAAGCCCAGGTAGAGGACAATGTCATGTGCATGCTTCCCAAGATTGCCGGCAGGAAGGAGAGAAAAAAAGGAAACCCTGCATCATGTGTTTTCCCACCTCCCTCTGTTCACTGTGCGGCTCTTGCCTCTCAACGTTCCACTTGGCGCCTTTAAATCTTGGTTTACGTTTGCCCACAAAGAGTCTAATTTTTTTCTTTTTATGCCAGGATATATATTTTGTGATTTCATGCCAACACCCACGCGCGTTTCCCGTGCCAAAGTGCACAGGTGCCAGCACAATTGGGCATTATTCCCACACACAAAGCTCCCAGTGAAGCCAAGGGCTGCCCTGGGTGCCCCAGGAATGCTGGTTTGGCTCTGGGGTGCTTGGATTACCTCCGTGTGTTTGCACAGCACTGAAGGCAGAGTCACTGCTCATTTAGAAAAGCATTTCATACACCTGATGGAAAGCAACGTTAGAAGCTACTTCACAAAAATATGTGCAGGCCATTTGACGGAGGTAGATTAAGCCTTTACAGCCAAATACTTAAAGGAACATTTTGGAGACACATATTCCTACCTTTACAAAGTTACATTGCCATATAGCTCTTGCTAAGAAAACCTAAACCCTCTGGATAAGCAATGCAGAGCTCTTTCAAGTGCCATTTTAAAAAGAAATTTCAATTACAGCAGCAAAAAGCATCTCCAAAGCAATGCCATTTTCACACTCTCATCTCCAGCTAATACAAAAATACACTAGGAAGGTACAGAAAGGGCATTCTCTGAGCTTGCATTTATCTCTTCTTCACCTCTTATAAAGATATCATGCAGAAACCAAGCTCATAAATATTTTATGAAACATCTTCTATGTTTTCTTTGTACACTCTTGTCTGTATACCACACTAATTTGTAAATTACATTCAGTTCAGCCTCCTTCAAGCTAAACTTTGGCTGAGCTACCTGCACTTGAGCAATCAGCGGAACAAGCACAAACCCCAAAGCACCGGGTTTCTGGCACTCAGCAGGTGGGGGCACTCCAGTTATCTCCATTTTTTTGGTAATAAAAGCCCTGAAGAAAATGTCTGAGGCTAATTAAGATCCCAGACAATAAAAGCACAAACGGATTTACAAGCACATTAGTTATACAAGCAGCTGTGTTTGAGTTTGAGAGGTTGGAGCGGTGTCACTGACAACAGGCCAAATTCCACTTCAGGATTGCCAAAAAACACTTTCCATGATAAAGCAAATCCTTCTCTTGCCCCCCTTTTCTCAAAACAGACACAACATTCCAAAGGCAGATGATCTTTCTGGTTGCCTGTCATTTTGTCACTTTGCACAGTAGAAGAGGAGGATCTCTGACATTCCCTTTGGCCATCCCAGCTCTTCCTGTTATCTCACAGACAACTGCCAACTTGGTTTTTATTGTTGTTAAGCAGAGGTTAACTGGTGACAGGCTGCACGTCTGGAAAGAGAAATCCTGGGTACCTGCCTTCACTTCTGAAATAATACATATAATTCTATACTTGTTCTGGCATTGAACTGTAATTAAACCAAACAAGCAAAACCCTCTGTCTGCTCCAGCTCTGGCTGCAGTCACACACCCTGGTCCCTGCTTAGCTGAGAGGGTCAGAGAACCTTCAGATTAAAACAGAAAACTCAAATTACCCCATCATTAAATAAGGACAATTTAGGATGATAGTTTCTGACTTGTCTTCAGAAAGCCTATACACACCCTGACTTTCATAAGCTTGCAAAAAAACAGGACTCATGAAGTAACTATAAGATGAATAAAAAAAGCCCAGAGATCCAGCAATGGTCTGCTGGAGAAAAATTTCTCAAGTTCTGAAAAGTCTTGGCCTAATAAATCTGCAACCAGAAAATAGGCTGGACAAGATTAGAGCTCAAATTGACTGCCAGCAGCCAGAGAAATACTCTCAGAGGATGCAAGTCGGTAGAGGAAGTTACAGAATTTTACATGCATGTAAATCTTGCCTATTACACACAAAAAAAAAAAATGGGGGGAAACAGCCTCAAAGCTGTTCTTCAAAGCAGCTTGCACAAAAAAAAAAATAAAACCTACAGTACTGGGGCACAAACTACAGTACTGCATCCAAGCCATGTGAACTATAGTCTGGCTCTACCCAGCATTTTTGCAGGCAGAGCAGGGAACTGCAGGAGCAGCACAGCAAGGGCTCTAGAAAACATTGCCTCTCAGGAAATACTCAGAATTTTAACCAGAGAAGGAGCAAGGACTGAAACAAGAACAATAACAAACTTTAGGTATGTAAGAGGCTGTTGCATGGAAGGAAAATAACCTGTTCTCTGTGGCCTTGGGGACACTGTAATGGGCAGCAAGAGGCAGATGTGGTAGGAGACTTGCTGCCAGTAAAGGCAGGGAAGCACTAAAACACACACTGAAGTCTTCTGCCCTCCAGCCCTTTCAGGCAATTAGGCAAACACTGACAGAGCTGTAACTGTGGCTGGGGAACAAACCTGATCATCTCCTTCATCCTTGCCAGCCCTATTACTCTAAAAAAAAAAAAAAAAAGTAAACTTTTGGGCTGCCAAGGATTTTGGGGGTTTACCTTTTGCTGGAGTCCTTTCAGAGACCAAATGCTGTTTACACTGTGGTTTCTTGCAGTTATTTCCCTCCTTCACAGTCAGGTTACATCAACACAGCCCTCCGAAATGTCAAACTTCCTCAGCAACACCCTGCTGCATTTCTTTCTTGCTCCTAACAATAACAGTGCCACTGACACACTACCCCTTGCAACAATGAGGCTTTTCCAAATGGCAATCGGTCTTCCTTCACCCACAGATAACCAATCATTCTGTCTCACCCAAACCAAGGGAGGGTAAATGGTTCTGAGAGCCAGCCAGCAGATTGGTTCACTTCCATGAACTAAGTTGCCTTTAGAATACCAAGGGATTATTTACCACTTCCCACTATGAACATGTGACTGTATTTAACCCCTCTGCTCAGCAGAGGGAACATTTTGCACTAACAGCGATTAATCAGGGTTTAGTCTCAGCTAAAACCAGCTCAGTTAAGTATTAAAAACTGTAAGTTTCTATGAGCTTTGCTCTTTTTGAATAGACTAAGTATCTTAGTTGCATATTAACACTTTTTTTAATGCAAAGCACGTTTTAATAGAAACATCCCAATTATAGAAAGTTTTGTAACAGTAAAAACAGATATATATATATGCTCAGATTTATTTTACAAGACTGCAAAGCCAAACACTGAGGCCAGGCTCGAAATCAGCATCTCTTGTCATACAATCAAAATATTGTACACACAGAACACAGCTCGATGCTTCCCAAGTTCACCAGCATAACACCCAGTTTGTCAAACCTTCAGCATTAGAATTCTTTTTCAAGCTACAAATGAGAAACACAAATTTCATCCATAATGACAAGTGCCTCCTTCCTACAGACATCTCGCTGAGCGGCAAAAACGCCAAATGCTTTGGAGAGTGATATGAGAGTGCAAGACAATCCTTAGTAAAATACAGATATAAATCACAATTTAAACTGTGGCCAGGACTTTCAGCAATTAAGCAGATTTCTCCAGATATCTCCCCTCGAACATTCTGACTCGACTGTTCAGTACTAGATGAACAGCACCTCACCACTTTATTTCCAAGCATTCCAAGACTTGAAACTCTTCTGTATTTTCTTTATCAAGCCACTACAATTTAAAGATACAGCTACGAGTCCTCTTAGATAAAAGGAATGAGAGATGATTGCTTCAAGAGCAGGCCTTCATCGCACATGTTTCAGCACACCGCCTCGGAGCAGCCAGCAGACAGACTGTAAAGGCCACGTTTTTCAGAAAGACAGGATGGTCTTGTGAATTATTTCGATGCACTCCCTGATTTCATCCTCCTTAATCACCAGCGGAGGTGCCAGACGGATGATGTCCCCGTGCGTGGGCTTGGCCAGCAGTCCGTTATCGCGGAGCCGCAGACACACCTTCCAGGCGTCGTAGTCTGCAAGGACAGGAGAGGGAACAGGACACTGAGGACACTCACAGCACAGCAGCAGAAGTGTCACAGCTGCAGCACGTGGTGTGTGGGGCCAGGCTTTGTGTTCGCCACCCCGCAGCGAGATGGGGCGTGTTCACAAAGGGAGTCACTCTGGAATCTGCGCTGAGCAGAACTGCCGCAAAGCCGTGACGTGGCTCACGGGTTGGCCTCCAGCACACAGAGTTCTGGCCCCCTCACAGCTCAGTGCTTGTTTGGATGGAGCAATACATTTAAAAAAAGGGAGGTAAAGGAACGTCTGGACAGGACTTTAGACAGAGTTACATTTGTGCAACCTGGATTTCAGTGCACCATGTGCGTGTCTTAGAAAATTACACCACCTCGCTACAGCACTTTTATCCCTTGATAAAGAGCCTTGATATCCAGTTTTCTGATATAATTCAAGGTGTTAACCCCTAGAAACATACTCAGTCATTAACTTTTTTCTTCCTTTACCCTCCTGTATTCATTGTACTCTTCTAACTGTCCTGGAAACAACCTTGGCCAATCCTTCCACAATCTGGCAAAAACTAGTGCTCCAGATGCAGCCAGTTTTCCTCCAACGAGGAGACAAAAGAGTATATGTTGAGTGGCAGATTCACCATCAGGTTTGAACATTATCATAAAGGAATTTAAATAATTTTAAAAAAAATTGTTCAGCCTTAATTAAAACCACTTCTTTTTAATAGCACGCACTGAAATAAATTTTCAGTAGGTACTACAGTACCGTAGCCAAGATCTGAACACCGACATGATGCCTATAGACCATCTCCCACCCACAATTTAAGCTGAAAAGTATTTTTCCACACAGTGATGGTGCAGTTGACTATAATTCCTCACCTTTGGTTTCCCGGATTACAATTGCATTTAACAGCCCCTTCCCTCTCACAGCAGTTACAATATTGGACGGCGTCTTCATGAGCTCATTTCTTAGGAGGTTACCCATTATTTCTGCATTTTCTGCCAAGTTTTCATCTTCAATTACCTAAAGGGAAGTCAGATCTACAGTCAGCTGAAGGGCACCACATTTGTTTTATGTACCATGCTGGAAGGGATGATAAATGACATTACAGCTACTGAGACACAAAAGCTGTTGCAGCCAGAGTGTCACTGCAAAGGCTGCATATCCCAGCAGATTGGTATCAAGACTTTACTCGTTCATTTTTACAAGAAACAATAATAGTTTTGAAATTTTGTTCAAAATTGCCCATTTGCAGTTATTTACAAGTAAACAGTAAAGCTCTGAAGATTCTTAATCTCTCCAGATCTGCGTACTGGGTAATGCTGAGGCTTTCTGAGTGACCTGCATCACATGTAGTCAATGAGGCAGTCACAGAATAATTAAACTACACACTCTGGACAGGAAATTTTAGCTTCTGTTTGAGCTCCAGTAGCACATACATGTTATCAAGCTCACAGAGCAGCAGCCTCTGCTGGTACAGTAAAATAATCCAATTTCAAAGTGTCTTCATGAAGTTAGTGAAGCTATTTGACCAAATGTACACTTTGAAACTCCTTCTATATAAATTTTATTTTGACATTTAAGACATTAGGACCATAAGAACACAGGAATTAGGCCACGTTTCCAATAAAAACTTCGGGATTTGTTTTGTGATCTGTGCAGATAACCACTGCCAATTTTCCATTTGTACTTGAAGCTGGATTGCTACTCACAGCATGAGAAATAATATCATTTATTTAAGCAAAGATCATGTCAGTGTGACACACTTCTCACGTTGGACTCCAAACCTCTATCACAACACACAAACCTCCAGTGCTGCCATTGCCACACGGCAAGCCAGGGGATTTCCTCCATATGTAGATCCATGTTCGCCAGGCTTAATGGTCAGCATAATTTCATCATCACACAGTACAGCTGAGACCTAAAACAAGGAGATCAGCAAATTCGCTTACAGATATATTTAGAACAGTAAGCCTGAATATCTCTGAGGCAAACTTTTCCTCAGGGCTCAGGAAATGTTCAGCTTATGGTGATAAATTACATTTACATTCCCAGCTCTGTATACAGGAGAGAAGATCTGGCAATCCCCTAATTAATCCCTTAAATACACTTAGCTGTAGTGGTAACATGTAACTCCCCAACTACAGCTGAGAGGCATTTCTCCAAACTGAACATTATTTCAAGATTTTAAGCTTCAATACTTGGTTTAACAACTCAGAAACACCTTCAATCAGCCAAAATAGTTCAAGGCATGTTGTAATTTCCAGCCTAATCAGCAGGAATTCAAATCACTCCAAGAGGATAAAATCAGTCATGCAGACATGCCAAACACATGAAATCATGCCATTTGTTCCAAAACAGCTTTATAATGTGTGTTTTGACGTATATTAGGGGTTTTTTTATCCTCTACAGAATTCATCTAGAAATTAATCACAGCAAGATTGTGATAAACCTGCTCTCCGGAGAGAGTAAAAAAGACTAACCAGAAATTCCATAATGAAAAGCTGACTACTGGACACTTATTTTCCTGACAGGAAAACAGCCATTTCATCTATAAATATATAAAAATATATAAAAGGTAGTATTACGCATTCCACTATTTTATTATCTCTCACAGGTTGGGCTGTCTGGTCATAGATCATAGCTAATCTTGTAAACAACAAATTCCAAGTACAACAAACATCAGATTTACTGTTCTCCCAACTGGTAGCTTTTCAATGTTAATGACTAAAAAAAAAAAAAAAAAAATAATTTTTCAACAAATGTTTGAATAATTTTATATTATTTCAGATTACTGATATTTCTTTGTTACTCACAGGATACAAGCCACCAGAAAGGGCCTTTCCAAGAAGAATTATATCAGGTCTCACATTCTCGTGGTCAACAGCCAGCATTTTCCCTGTTCTGGCTAAACCAGTCTGTATTTCATCAGCAATAAACAGGACCTTCAGAGAGACAAAAAGAACAGAGAAGAGACAATGAGTTTCACTCCCATTCCTAACTCAATTCAAACAACAAAGCTCCCTTTTTTTGAGGTAAGTATCACAATAACAAAGACAACTTTATTAATAATATGTCAATACCTTCCTCTGAAGGTATAGAAGGAATTATGACTAGCACTTTTAAATTAAGACTGAATTCTGTTGGAACAGAGACCACTGATTTTTAAATCAGAGATCACTGATAACTATTTTCTTCAGTGTTTCACTCTGTGACCCGCTACCGTTACAAATTCTTGGCACTTTTGAACTCCAGGAATGAGGGCCCTTAATAGCCATGGCAATTATTAATTACTGCAGTAATTGGCTTTGGTCCCAAGGAACTTAGAATGTGAGAAAGAAATTAAAAGCTAAATTAATTTAAAATAAATGCAGTTCAAGAATATTCATTAGTAACTTTAATCAGTGACAGTGGTAAAAAATAGTGACAAAAGTGCATTGCTAAGAAGTACTTTATGGTTAGGTATTAGCAGGAAATACAAGAAGTATCCCTGCCCTATTCCACTGAAATAAAAGGAAATTATTAAATCATATACGAAGTCCTACACCTCATATATAAGGATGACCTTACAAGACACAGCAGCAAACACAGTAATGTTTAAACCACGTTATTACAGTGAACTCCTTACATTGTGTTTTGTGCAGAGGTCCCTCACTCCTGTGAGATAACCCTTGTCAGGAACAACCACACCTGCTTCCCCTTGAATGGGTTCAACCATGAAAGCTGCCACGTTGGGATCTTGAAGGGCCCGCTGGAAAAATGGATGTACGGGTGGGAAAGACAAAAAGAAAAAGCCTTTACTCAGGTCAAATTTAGAAAATACAATGTAGCAGAACCTAATTCTAGTCCCCTGTTCTTCCTTAAGGAATGATAATGGCATGCATGTCAGGCAGTTATCCCTGAGTGCCATTTCAGTTCCAACAGTGTCACTATTTGCCTTGTAAAATGAGCCGCTGTGCTTGCTTGGGAAGGTACAAACCTTAAAAATTACAGACCCAGATAAGCAGATTATCAGATCAATCCATAAATTACCTCAGAAATACCCTCAGTTTTGCATGACCCCACACAAGACAAACAGTTGCTCAACTCTCCCCTCAAACAAAAAAGAATGGAGCCTCTCCAGAACAATTTTACCTTAGAGCAGAGTCCACAGGTACATTCTTGCACTATCAAGTTCAAAAGGGTTTAGAAGTCCACGAGACGTAAGAGATGTGATGATTCTCAGCATGAATTTACCACAGTTTTTCTCAGTATAGCCCCATAAACAGAATGGGTTCAGCTCTAATGAAGCCATTAAATATTTGGTTGGAAGAGATCTTAAAGACCATCTCATTCCACCCCCTGCCATGGGCAGGGACACCTTCCACCAGCCCAGGTTGCTCCAAGCCCTGTCCAACCTGGCCTTGGA
>JAWMRA010000162.1:33276227-33360114 GCA_035584735.1 Pseudotriccus pelzelni
CAGGGCAGGGTCAGGTTGGATCTCAGGAAAAGGTTCTTCCCCCAGAGGGTGGTTGGCACTGCACAGGCTCCCCAGGGCAGTGGGCACAGCACCAAGGCTGACAGAGCTCAAGAAACAATTGGCCAACACTCTCAGGGGCATGGTGGGATTCCTGGGGCTGTCCTGTGCTGGGCCAGGAGGTGGACTTCAGTGATCCTTGTGGGTGGTCCCTTCCAGCTCAGGATATTCTATGATTCTGTAATTCTGTGACAGCTGGTCCTTCATACTGAACAGCCTTCTGACACACTCTTGTGTGATGTTGTCACACACTCTACAGGCCAACCAACCTTGCAGGTGTTTGTATCACCCGAGCAAGGACTGACAAGGTACGAGCACACAGCGAGGGGACCCTCGCAACCCGTGTGAATGTGGGGACATGAGCCACGTGACATTCCTTGGTTTGCCCACTGTTAGAAAATGTCTGGTGTATTACCAATCCTACTCAGGGGGAAGGCTTTTCTCTGGCAGGTTTTCCTCTTTGAAAATATATGTCTGGAAAAGACACAAGAAGAAGAAGCGGAAGGTGATAAGACAACAATGGGTAGATGGGTGATTTCAAGAATTTTCTACTTGTG
The DNA here is from genome assembly GCA_035584735.1 of Pseudotriccus pelzelni. Lineage (NCBI taxonomy): Eukaryota > Metazoa > Chordata > Aves > Passeriformes > Tyrannidae > Pseudotriccus > Pseudotriccus pelzelni. The sequence continues at coordinate 33,276,842 of JAWMRA010000162.1, forward strand.
CACTTCCATTTTCGTAAATGGGAGTTGAATTCACGCAGATTTTTCATAGTGCCTTACATAGAAAAAATGGCTTTCCATGGCCCATTGTTGTGCTATTCTGGTTATTCACTGACAGCAGAATTCTACAATAAGACATTTCCTGCAGGACTTTAGCCTTTCCTGCATCACAGCTGGAATATTTAACGGTGCAGTGTGTCAGAGCAGCGGAGCAACAAATTTTAATGTATGCAAAGCAGATCTGCCTCTCCAGTTCAGTGAGAGGTTTCTTTTTCAGCTCGTATCCTTTAAGATAGTTTGGCAAAGCACAGCACAACCCCCTCAAAATAATGCTGTTTTATATGATGGGTGTTAGTTAACCCAGCTTAAAGCACCACGAATAACCCTTGTAGCTGATATTTCTATTGCAGTATAAACCTTGAGCTATAGTTAATACTTATCCTCCCCAGTTTGTATGTGGGCTTATTCCACAAAGATTTCCATGATACTCTGTTAGATGACAGCATGGATAACTGAATCATAGAATGAAAATAGTTTAAATTACTGTCTTCTGTTAGGCATTGTTCTCCGTGTTTGAACTTACATTCTGTTATTTTCCAGCTCATCAGTACCTACATCCAGAGCCTTCCACATATGAGATTAGACATTTTATTTCTATGTGAAACCTCAAAGTAAATTATAAGCTCTTTTATTTCCTGAACTTTGAGTTAATTAAATGAAAGAACCTTTCTACATACGTTTCTGGTGAGCATCACATTCTTTGGGCATTGTACCGCTGAGAGGACACAAACTGGAGAGAATTTGGGACAAACAGTTTTCAGGTGTCCCAAGACTGTTTAAAAGAGCTTTATAAGTGGCATTTTCTAGCATAAAACTGAGAAATGGTAAAATAAAGTCCAAAGGAAATTGGAGTGAGACTCAGTTTAAATTTCAGGCTTTCAAGTGCCTCGTAGGTGACCCTGCTACTTCCTTGTACAAATGTATTTTGATTTAGATCTTGCAGACACCGTGATTCCTAATTTCCAATCTTCATCCTTAGATATTATCAGGGCAATGATCTCTGGAAGAGACAACTTCTTTATGTACTCTCCAGACTTTCAAAATCTGACCCAGATGGCAGCTATAACTGCCATGAGAGCCCACAGAAAAATGAACATAAATACATCCAACTGGGTAATAAGAATAAATACTTTGTCAATTTGGTTAATCTCAGGACTGAGCACTGAACATCTGGATACACTTTATCTCAAGAGCTGGGAAACTCTTCTCAAAATCCTACCACAAGACATCCCCACTAGCCCAGCTGTTCAAGTGCTTGACACCGCTGCGACCAGGATTGCTGACCTTGCTAAATGGTGAGCACTCAGCTGCTCAGGGCTCGGGATGACGTGCTGTCACTTCCTGGACTTCCCCATTCAGGACTTTAAACTATCCTTAGATTTATTTTTTTTTAGAATACCCAATAATTCAGAAAATTAAAGGTTTTCTTGATGCATGTTAGGACAAAAGACTTTTTTTTTTTTTCAAGTTCGTTGTTTCAAAACAGTTTCTTTCAGGATAATTGTTTTCAGAAATCACACAATTTGAGATGCGGAAATATGGAGAGCATATTGCCAGAAGGCAGGAATCTTCAGCAAGAAGAAAGATCTTGACAGAAGCACCTACACTTAAACTGTCATGTGGCTCTTCCTTAGAAGGGACAAATAACCTAGAAAATAATATAATCCATTCTTTGCCTTCTGCATCTTTTCTGTCAGAGTTCCCTGCCTATGGCAGGGATGGTCTTTAAGGCCCCTTCCCACCCAAACAATTCTAGGATTCATTCTATGATTCTTCAAACTGAGGCTCTTCTGGGGCAATTTCAGTGAAATGCAGCATTTATACCATCCACTGATTCCTGTGATTTTTGGGGTAGTTCCATGGAAGGGACTGGAGGATAAGGAAAGCTGTCAGTCTAATGGCATAAACACCACACAAGAGGTGTCTGCACAGGTGTTGGATGTTGGGACATCATCTCAGAACTGACCTCACCTGAGAGGACAAGGTTTCAACTCACCTGATTCTCTTTTATGTCAGGTGCTTAAAGATCCACAGACTCAAAGCCTGACATCTTTTAAGGCCCCCAGTTTGCAAAGTTTATGTAACTCTGTGTATTTTCTCCATGTTTTAAAAAAAATAGAATGTTTAAGGCTTCTTCCTTTAAACAATAGCAGTAAAATAATTTCCATGATCAAAGCTACTGTAACAAATCACCATGTGCAGAAAGAAGTAAAATCTTGTATTTGTATTGATCTTGTACACAGATCTGGTTTTACTGAAAGTGTTTTCAGTCTGTCAGAGGCTGCTCAGTAGAAAAGCACGAATCTTAAATACTCCTGAAATCCCTCTGCAGTGCTCCAGCGTGCCTAAGCCCCATGGAATGCCACGTTTTCGATTCCATCTTTCCTGTGGCATTACACAGAACACAGAAAATGAGATGATCAACTTGAGAACAAAGATAGATTGGGAACTCTTCAGTGTTTGAAGGGGAAAATCCACAAGAAACAGAGTTTAGTGTTTGTGCTGCTGTAGAAAGCAACAGTAGTGTTGCTACAGGCTACAGGAATCCCAGCAACCACAGAACAGCTCCTGTGAACAAAATGGTAAATTGGCCAACTTAGAGGCTAAAGCAAACCTGTAACAAGCAGCTCATAAATTAGTTGCACACGTCATTATCTTCCCAGAAACTTTTACTGACTGCGCTACCAGAAACAAGGCCCAGAACGCGAGTTTTCCGTGTCAAGAAAGTGCTGTCAAGATTTGATCAAGGTGACTTCAGCTGATACAGGGTCATACTGGAAAACAATAACCGTGTTCAGGCCTAGTGGTGCTTGAACCCCACTGTCAATTTTTCTTCAGGAGGATCTAACCTACTAAACATTTTGCCTGCCTGACATCTAGTCTGCCTGTGAGAGACTTTGATCTCGTTCCTAAAGAGGTCTGTGGGGCCAAAGCAATATTTCTCAATCACTCCTGACTCACCTGACCACACAGTGGGCTGATGAGGTATTTAATAGATCAGCTGTTATATTTTGTGAGGCCTTTCATAAACACGTGGGTACCTTGACTTTCATTGCTTTTCCGAACATGGTCTGGAAACTGGCTGGCCAAGAAGAGACAATGCCAGAAGACATTGCCAAGAACCTCTCAGCCTCTGCTGCCACCAGGAGGTGACACTCACATGTTCCACAGTGAGCACGAAAATCCGTGGTCCTGTCTCTCCCAAAGGAACTGTTCTGCCAGAAGCAGGGACAGTAGAAGGCCTCTGAGTTCCCTCTCTGCCTGCTCGTTGTCTTGGGTCATCCTTGTCTATCTCTCCATGGTCCTACTTGAACAATCCCAAGGTGGAAAACAGGGAATTCTGTGCTTAGCTCAGGAACCCATGGGTAGGTAGCACATAGCTTATTACAGTTGTTCTAGTAGTAATTAGAGAGAGAGTAAGAGAGAGATTTCTAGGAAGGAGAGATTTCTAGGAGATCTCTAGGAGAGATTTCTGGAAGGAAATTTTCCAGTCATGTATTACACAACAAATCATACTGATTTTGTTCAAGAAAAATGCTTGATCACTGACATTACAATAAATATACTTATCTTTAGTTCCTCTATGTATTTAATTTTTCAGTGTATTCTTCCAACTTTTCAAACCCAACTACATGAGTTTTTTGTTTGTTTTTTTTTTTACTGATCTGAAAATCTGGTTAAATTGGCAATACAAATATTTCCATAACTGTGATGCAGTGGTGTTCCCCCATGTACTTCTTTCATTATCAGGTTAAAGGAAGTCGGTTTCCAAAGTGATTTTGTGGTTCTTGGACCCAGAAGTTACCAGTAGTCTGGGCAGTTTGACACCAGCTACTGCTGCTGCTACTGCCTGCTCACTGCAGACACTGTGAGTACAGATGATGTGATGGAAATTGTGGAATTACGGAATGGTTTGGGTTGGAAGGGACCTTAAAGATTACTTAGTTCCAGCCCTCTGCCACGGGCAGAGATGCCACCCACTAGATCAGGTTGCCCAGGAACAAGGGAGGCTACAAAGTTCCCTGTTCTCTCTGAAGCGTCTCAATTCAAAGCTCTTTTAATTTAATATGGAGACATTCCTTGCTTTTTACACATAGGTCTTACTTGTGATTCCCCTTAACATCTATATTCAGCTGTGAGTAAAGTCAATTTTTGTCTATGCCTGAAAATATTGCACAAATCCATATTCAGAATGGTTGGAGATAATGGATACTCAGTGGGGCGTTTCCAGAGGTGTTACCAGTGCGAATGGCCTCATCTGGGCAAAGCCCTGTTCGACAGTGGCTGCTGCTCCCAGGGCTGCTTGGAATCACAGCTGTAATGAGTGCCCAGCCACCACATCCCTAATGAGCAGCCAGACATCACCACCCTCCCGAGCAGCTCCACCTCGACAAAGCAGGGAGGGAAGGGTCTGTCTGAAGGGCTGGGAAGTGTTTAGCCAGAAAAGCTTTGCTGGCCTGGGATCTGAGCTGGAAAATCTGCCTTTCCACTGATGTGCATTTCCCTTCCAATGCTGTGCAGAGGTACAGGTCATGTAAAGTGGGGATCATGATGGATATTCACTGTAATTAACTGTAAAAAAAATTGGGGAATCTGGGTTAGGAGTGACTAGACCGAGGGGTAGAATAAAAAGGCTGGAGTTCCTTGCATAGGAATCGAGATTTCCTATAAAGTTAATGTGGCAAAATTGCTGGCAAAGCAGAGCCTTGAAAGGTTTATGAACAGCAAACAATACATCTCAAAGGAGGAGGCAATTTATACTGTTTGTTTGTTTTGATTTGTGACATTCCCTGGGTTGTGGTTTTTTTGCTATGCTTTACACTTAAGGAAAAGAACTAATCAGATGGCCGTAAGAGGGCACAAGTCTTTTTTACACCAGAGATTTTTCCCAGCCATTTCATGCTCTGGGAACCTCTTAGAGTGACAGCCAGATGATATCAAGTCCTGTGGTTTTTTGCATGCACAGTGATGGCAATCACAAGTAGGAGGTCACAAACAGTCAAGAGGCTTTAGGTCTGGTTAGTCCTAACCTGACACAGGGAAAATGGGCTGGACAAGCTTTGCTGGAACACCTGTCTCTTCCTGCAGGGCTTGAGCTCTTAATTGCCCACGGGCAGAAGGTTTGTTACCAGTGGTAGGTCCACTGGTCAGAAAGGAAGGCAGCTCTGGATGTACACTGAGGGGTTAAAATGACCCCATCTTTTCTAACTTATATTAGAGATTGAAAGTTACTTTAATTAGCCTGCAAGTGAACACATTCATACAGCAGCTATGACTTCCAAACCCATGACCTGAGGTGAACCTCCTGTTCTCTTTATAGCCCTGCAAATCTTTGAGAAGACACTGAGTGCCTCCTCTTAGGTGTGGAAAGACAACTCAGGCCCCTTCAGGTGGCCCAAGCCTGCTCTTGTGGTTCTCATACCTCCATTCCCTGCAAATCTGGGAGTGGGGAAGGTGTTTTTTGCAAGAGAGGGGTGTCCCATGAACCCCCTCCTTGCAGCCAGCCCAGAGGAGATGAGATACCACCCTCAGCCACTGACACACAACACAGGGCACTGCCAATATCCACACAGGTGGGCACCCAGTCCACAAAGCAGATGCTGCTTCACCCAAGTACAATTAAAAACAGTTCAGCAGGGAATAATTTTAAAAAAAACTTTTTATTTAGACCAACACAAGAAGAGCTAGATAGGATTTATGAGCTAAGTTTTTTGGTTGGAGAGCCAATGTGTACTTTAAAGCATCATCAGAGACCAAGAAGACACAGTCTTGAACACCGTGTTGTAATAATTTGTAAAACTGCATGAGACAGATTTTTTTAAACCAATTACTTCCCTTCCATTCAGAGACAGATAAGCCCCCAGCTAAAATTCCTTTTCATTCCAATGCTTGTAACGATGAAGATGAAATGTGATTTTCCTTCTAACAAATGCTCCGAAAAGCAAAACCAGAAAGAGCACTTGTTTCTCTGCTATGGAAAATAGGTCTCGGCATGCTGCAAATTCTGTGTTTTACTTATTTCCTACCAAAAATGCCTCATCTTTAAAGAAATGAATACTGTAACCATTTTCTCAGATTTATGTTTTCTTTTCTGCCTCATTTGGCACTAATGCTGTGTTATTACAAGAACAACTGTTCGCTGCAAAAAAAATGATCTTTGGACTTCTCATCCAAGACCTTTGGAGTCACTGGGAATGAACTGCAAAGAAAAGGCAGGGAGGCCATGGACATGAGCAGCAGCTGAATACTTTCCCACTGACCAGGCAGATTTTCTTCTTATTGCCTGCTGACACAGAGCTGCAGTTTCCTACCCCTTCTCAGACAAAAACTCTCCTCCAGGTAGAGGCTTGCAGTTTTCAGAAAGGAAAATAAAACGTGCGTCAAACAGGGTGCAAACAAGTCCCACGAGCAAATTCAGAGCCTGGGAACATCTTCACTGATGAGCGTCCCTGGGATTTGAAACGGCCACGTGCACCCTCATCAGGATCAAGATCACAGCAGTGATAACGAGTGCCACAGCTCCCGGAGCCCTCGAGGGTTGAGACATGTGCTGGCAAGCCGAACAGCAATGAGGAGCGCTTTAACAATGAACTTGGAGAGGAATCTGGAGGGAATTAGTGTCAGGCATGTGTAAAGAGGGTTACTTTCCCCATCTCCAACACCTATAATTACATCTCAAACGTGCTAATAAAATCCAGCGGTTACAGCGGGTTTTGTTATTTTTTCTCTGTGTCAAAGTTAAGCATGCTGCCGTGACGACTAAGAAAAAAAAAAAAAATCAACTTTCTTACACTTCCAATCGCCGTGCAGTCACCAGAAGCGATGACGGCTGGGTCAGAAGGGCCGAGGTGCTCTCCTGGCTCCCGGGGGCTGGGCTCGGGAGCGGCCCGCCGCCCCCCGCCTCGCCCCGCTCAGAGGTGCGGGGCGTAGAAGGGGCCGAGGTACGCGGGGCCGAGGAAAGGGGCGAAGGGGCCGGCGCCCAGCGGGAAGGGGGCGGCCGGCGGCACCAGGACGTTGGCGGCGGGGTAGGAAGGGAAAGTCTGGAAGGGCAGAGCGGCGGGGCCCGGCGGGCTGGGGCTGCCTCCGCCCGCCGCCGCCGCGGGGGATGCTGCGGGGGCCGCGCCGTCGGCGCCCGGGTGCTGCTTCTTCCACTTGGTGCGGCGGTTCTGGAACCAGATCTTCACCTGCGTCTCGGTGAGGCTGAGGGACAGCGCCAGGCTGAGGCGCTCGCAGACCGACAGGTACCGCGTGGCTCGGAACTTGTTCTCCAGGGCCACCAGCTGCTCGTAGGTGAAGGCGGTGCGCGCCCGCCGCGGTTTCCCGCAGCCCGGCTCTGCCCTCCGCCGACGGGAGCCCCGAGGCGAGCCCGGCTCCTCCGGCCCGGGAGAGGGCCCGCTCCCGCTCCCGTCCCCGCTCGGGTCCTCCTCGTCGCGGTCCTGCCCCGCGTCCTCGGCGCCGCTCTCCGCCAGGCCGTGCGGATCTAGGCGAGATGGCAGCGCTCGTCAGATGGAGCGCACCCTCCTCCCGTCACCCCCCTCCGCTCCGAACCCCGCGCTTCTTCTCCGACATTCCCCTCTCGTCCCCCCCCCCCCGCCCCCCTCCCCCCTTAAGCGTGGAAATGTAAGGGCAATCATTAAGAATAAAATAAAAGGGAGAAAAACCCCGCCTGCCGTGCGAGAAGAGCCCCCCGCGCCCCCCCTCCCACCGTGGAGCCACCGCATCCGCGGCATGGAGGTGGGGAGGCGTCGATATGGATTTCTTACCAATTAAAAAAGAAGTTATTAAAGTCCCCTTCTGAAGCGAAATAAATCCCCTCCCCCCCCCCCATCCCCGCGCTAATGGAGTTTCAGATTTGCGAGGGCTAGATCGATAGATGTCATCTATTAAAGGTAAGTTTTAATCGAACAATATTAGGATCAGGCCGGGGGAAGGAGGTTTGAAGTGGGCACCTGCAAGCTGCGGGCAGGAGATAGGCGGGAGTCGGTAATAGGATATCGATCACCAGGAGCTAAGGCATCCTCCGGTGGGGACGGGCTGAGCAATTACCCAGCCGACCGTCCCGCGGGCCGAGGCAGCCGACCGCTCCCGCCCCGGGGAAGGGGTGAGCCCGGGGGCCGCCCTACCGTGTGGACGAAAAAAACCCCTCAAAACAAAAACGTGCGGTGCCCCACTAAGAGCCGCGGTCCGTCCGAAGCCAGCATGGGGCGGCGGCGCGCCCTGGGATGCGCCATCCTTGTCGGGCGGTAGAGGATGCCCCGCACGCCAGGAGCCGTGGAGGACACACGTATAACCGAGAACTTTTCCCTTTGCATCATCGAGACTTAAAATCCAGCTCCAGCCCCTCCCTTCCCTCGCTCCTGTGGGAGGCCCGCCGGGCGCGGGAGTCCCCTCTGCCGGCACCTCCACCTGCGCGCCCCGCCAGTGCCGGACGGAGAAACTCGAGCGCGTTCCTACCATGTGCCTCTAGTTTATTCCTCCCGCTGCCGGGAGCAGCAGCGTCCTTTCCTACTTCAACTCTTCCCAAACTTTTCTCCCGCTCGCCCGAGCGGGGGGCGCTGCCCCAGCTCCCCGCGGCCGGTTCGCGTCTCCTGCTGAATTTCTGGGGATCCAGGATGTCTAAGATGGAGAAGGAGATTTTATGATGGATGGGGGCCGCCTTGGCCCCGCGGTCCGGGCATTCCGGCATCCCACCCCACCCTCCGCGCCTCCCGGAGACCTGCGGGCTCCCAGCGCTGCGCCGGGCGCGGAGCGGGGCCGCTCCCGAGCCGCAGCCTCGGCGCTGGCGGCGCGGAGTGAGCGGCGGGCGGAGGGTCGGGCGGGGAGGCGGAGGGGCCGGCGGCGGGGTGGGGGCAGAGGAGGGGGCAGCGCAGCCATTGGCACGCCGCCCCCGCGCCCCCTCCCCGCCGCGCTGGCTCCGCGGGGGCGCAGCGGGCGCCTCCCTCCATCCCAGCCTCCCGGCGACGGGGCTTTCCCATCACCTGTCCCGGGATGGGCGGGGGAATGCGCAGCGAGGTGGGCCGGGGGCGGCCAGGACCCCCACCCCCCCAGGTTCTCCGCCAGCGCAGGGATGCGGCTGCATTCGCAGCGCGCCGACAGCTGCCGATCCCCGGGACCGGAGAGCCCCTCGGCTGCTCCTGTCCCCCCGCCGTCCGCTGACACACCTGCAGCTCCCTGCTCAGTGCCGGCCCAGTGGAGTGACCCTCGTATTCAGAGGGACGGCTCCCACATCTCTCTGCTGCGTCGGGTGTGCTCTGGGCTCCAAGCGCTCCGGGCTCCGAGCACTCCCCGTGCCAGCGGCCACTCCGAGATGTGAAACCGCTCAGTGGTCCACAGGGAGAAATGAGCAGCTTTTTCGTTTCGGGGCAGCTTAGCATCAGTCTGGTTCAGACTTCGGGTGAAACTCCTGCAGTTCACCCGTGGTGCTCAGAGTATTCTCAGTGAGTAGGCAGGGAAACTGAGGCTTGCCTGTATTGGAGGAGTTCCTGCCCCACTGAGCAGCCCCTGGACTAACCTTTCTTGCTGTGGGGGAAGCACTTTGTTGTCTGTTCATACCTATAATGCAGGGTAGGTGACAGCAGGCCAAGCCTCTCTGCACCACCTTGCACCAGCCCCATGATCACTTCTAGCCAGCCCTGCTTATTAAAAACATGCTAGTAGCGTGTTTCTGTACACCTCTATCTAGTCAGGGAGATACTTTTCCCTCTCCTTAGCATTTCAGCATTTGTTGGTACCATAAATCACCAGATAGGTGAAGGAAAAGGCACCCTTCAGCCAGGCAAGACAACCCTCAGTAGGAATCTCCTACTCCACCTGCTTTTATTCCTCGGGAAAGATGCAGAGCACAGTCCTCTTCCTCTTCACAGGTGTCTCAGCCTCTGCAGAACTGGGTTCACACAGTAATCTCAGTGCTATTGCAAAGGCCTTAAGATAGGCCTTAAGAGAAGAGGAGAGCAAGAAGATGAGATGATGATGTGCAGGATGATGTGATTACAAGTAGCTGTTGTTGTTAATTATATGGTGGCAACATTCAACAGCCCATTTGGCCTCTGGGATGGGACACCACAGGTGTGTAGAAGCGAAGGGAGCTCTGGCCTGAGGAGTTCACGCTCAGAAGCTACAGGTGGGTAAAGCTTGGTTTTGGGGATGCAGGTGGTGGAGAACTGGGAAAAATATTCATCTGATATATTTTAGGCCACAAATACTTCTGTTAGAGTCGTTGGGTCTGCAGGAGCTGAGAAGGTAAATTGTAGCACTGAGATTAATTTGTGAGCTAACACACATCTTCAAATATCATCCATTTAACACCTGTATGCACAGCAACCTGCAAACACACACACACACACGTGTGGAAAGGCACACGTGAAAAAGCACACACTCAGAGATTAGTTTTAGCACTCTGAAGTTGGTCCGTTTCTCAGCTCATGCATTAAAATTCAGCCCGAGTGCTGCCTTCAAATTGCTTTGATGCTAGGTGGGTTTCAACCCTGACCTGTCCTGACGGCAAGTGATGGCTGTAACAAGCTGTGGATCAATATTCATAGCGGGTGTCCTGGACTGATAACACTATCCAAGACAATGTTCACTATCGGTGCAGACAGCTGAGATATTGCGCCATTAGTAATGTTGTTTTAAATAACCTGATCCATTTCTGGGTCTGTTTAATGAATTTCACAGTTTAGATATAATCTTTAAGGAGAAGCCAGAGGCTATTCCAGAAGCGGTGATGCAAATCAATGCTGCCAAGGCTCCTCTGCTTTCCTTAAAACAAAATGGACTATAATTCCACCTCAGCTCCTTATACATTCTGGGAGTCGTGGCGTGCTATTAATGGTGTTAGCAATGAGAAGGTATTTGAGAGAAAGCAGTGTTATCTGTAAAGTTGGAACACAGCTGATAAAATCCTACTTGTAATGCAAAATTCTTTATATGACAAGTCAGTGTTATTGGTTTTTTTGGGTTTTTTTCTTGGTTGTCATATGAATCATAGGATGGCTCGGGTTCGAAGGAACCTTAAAAATCATCTCGTTTCACCCCCGCGCCAGGGGCAGGGATGCCACCCACTAGACCAGGCTGCTCCAAGCCGCATCCAGCCTGGGCTTGAGCGCTTCCAGGGGCGCGGCGGGCGCAGCTTCCCCGCTGGAAGCGGCGTGCGAGCCGGTGCGGGGCGGAGCGGAGCCCGGGACTGCATTTCCCGGCAGCGCCCGGCGCGGGGCCGTGCGGGCGGCGATGGCGGGCTGGGCTCGGGCCGTGCGGGGGCTGCTGCTGGATGTCAGCGGGGTCCTCTACGACAGCGGGGCCGACGGCGGGGTCCCCATCGCCGGCTCGGTCGAGGCCGTGCGCAGGTGGGTGCGCGGCCCGGGACCCCCCTCCGGCCGGGCTGGGGCGGAGATGGGGCGGGGGCACCCCCCGCACGTGGTTTTGGCACCCCAGGGTCGGCGGTGGTCACCTTCTAAGGGGCATTTAACTCCACGCGTGGAGCGGTGGCTCCGCCGTGTAGCAGCCCGCGGTGTGCTGTGTAAAGCCCCGGACGGAACAGCAAACGGAAGCCTTTGGGGTCACCTTGGTGGTTTTTAGGATTATTTAAGGTACGGGAGCCCGCAGACCCTGGGCTGTTGGGGAAGGGAGCGTGGAGCAGTGCGGCAGATCCCAACCTGCTCGGGTTTGTATTTGGTGTCGTCAGTGCACACGCAGCAGGAGCAGGTGGTACATGAGAGGTCTGGCACTGTCCCCGGTAGTAATTTTTAAAATACTACGCTCAGTGGCACGGTGCTTCTGCAAACCGATCAACTTTGCTGTCAAATTAGCTGAGACTTCTCACAGAAAGCTTGCAGCCCAGCAGACACGGAGAATTTCCGCGCTGGGGTTAATGATTGCCCAGCTTGGAAGTGACTGGAAAGCAAAGTGTGGTTGGGATGAGTTAATCCCCATGCCCACAGGTAGGGACCTCTTTCGCTTTCAGCTGGGTGTTGCAATCCATGTCACACAAGCTAAGTATATTTGATTTAAGTAACTTAAATCAACTAAGTTGACTTGCCAAGTGTGTCTATACTGGCCCTGCTGGACCAGAGGAGCAGGATGGGGCCAGTGGCTGCAACTTTGTTTAAAAGCAGGTATTGATTGGTGTGTCTGCCCTGCTGGAGGAGGTTGTGGGTTTTTGTGTGAGGGCCTTTTGGCTCTACATTGATGTTTCAGTAACCCACTGCAGAAAATCCAAATCTGTTTCATGTGGCAAGTGCTGGAAAGGGCTGTGAGCAACCTGGTCTTAGTGGAAGGTGTCCCTGCCCCTGACAGGAGGGGGAACTAGATGGACTTTAAGGTCCCTTCCAACCCACACCATTCTGTGACTCTGTGCTGCTCTGTGTACCCCATTTGAAATGTTCTGAAAGTCTAAATTCTGAATCCTGAAAGGTTGACAGCTTGGTGAGCACCTCTGCAGTTTCTGTCATCTGGTGCCACTCAGCACGGACACAGTTGTGGTGAGTGCCTTGTTGAACAGGAAAATATGCAGGAAGAAATACTGAAATCAGTAAAATTAATTACATGAGGTTAGTTAAATATGTGCCTGAATGTTTGTGAAACCAGCTAGAGAGCTGGAGAAGGTCCAAGTGTAGTAGCAATAACAGAATTCTTTGCTGCTTTTTTTTTTTCTTTTTTTAGTAGTTATGTCTTTGTTCGTACTTCTTGAAACACATGTAGCAGGCACAGAAAGTGTCATCAGATGAAGTTTTTGTTTTCATCTCCAGGATCAGAGTTACCAGTGCTGTCAGCAGTGTTTGAATCGAGTTTAAGGCTTATGGAGGCTCGTGGCCTATTTGTGATGCTCGGCTGGCTGGTGGGAGCTGCAGGTGCCAGGACAGCCAGTGGGAGAGCAGCACTCCAAGGGAATTCTGTGATATTAGGCAGAGGGAAAAGTTGCTTCTATAAAGACATTGTATTGTAGTGCTGTGGCATCTGGATCTTTCAAGGAGTTGCATATGTGCAGTGCTTAGCATGGAACAGCCCAGGTCATAGCCAAGGCCTCCAGGCATGACCAAATCAAGCATAAATAGCAACAACTGCATAATTACTGCCAGAGATCAGATCATTCCTTTAAAATCCAGGGCACAGTCAATAATACCTGTGTTGTGGTTCACTGGGTGCTTTTGACATACTGTTTTTTTCCTCCTAGGTTTTTTAGCATCATTTTCTGTCGGGTTGCAGGCTGTCATTTAATAACCTTTGTCATTGCCTTTGCTGAACCCTCTTGCATGGAGGCAATGTAAACTGCAGTTTAACTTACAGCAGTATCAGAAATATGCTGATGAAACAACAGTAAAGCTCTGGCCTTGGGCTAAAGAAATTACGGGTTTTCTCTGGAAATACTGAAAATGTCTAAGCCCTTGTTCTTCGTTACTTACAGAAACCCCTCGGCAGCTGATCCGACCTGTCTGCCTGTCTGGAAGGGGCTGGGGGGGACTTTGAGGCTGGTTTGGAGCTGCAGTCCTACAACAGGCTCTGGAGAGCTGCACTGAGAAAGTTGATCTGTCTTGGGCAGGATCTGGTGAGCAATGGAGAAGCAGCTGTTGTAGCTGTGGGAATTGGGGATAGCAGAGTGGAACTGGGGACAGCAGAAGGGAAAAGCGACAGGAAGGGAAAAAAAAGCAAACTCAAACCACTTTGTTCAGGTCATTCAATGTAAGTGGTTAAGAATAATCATTTTCCTTGGGTGAAGTCGAGTAGCCTTATTTATCTGCCTATTAGGTTGGTAATTGTTCTAGCTCACACCATTTAAAATCTTTATTGACTCATTATCCTATTGCCAGTTGGTCATTAATATTTGTGTCTGCGTCACAGCACAGCTCAGTGGTTTCAAGCAGATGGCTTAAAGCTAAAAGAAGCTCTTTTTTAATTAAATCTTTTTTTTCTGTATTAATTAAAAAGTCATAATTGCAGGTAGCTAGGAACTTGATACCTTATTCAAATTGATAGGGTCTTTTGCTAGAAGAGCTGTCTAAGATCTTTCAGTGCATATATGTGTCCAATAGGAGCCTTAAATACCATTTGGATAACTCATAGTACAGATAGGGACTCTGACAAAATGACAGCTGACCTCTTCTTTTCAGAATGTCTTGCTACATCATCTCCCACACTATTACAGCAATTAACTTAGTGTAACAACATATAGTACACTCCAATAAAAATGATAAGCAAACATATTAATTTGTCGTTGGTTTCATGTGGCTGAAGCCACTTTGACCTCTTAAAACTGTGTTGGCTGCATTATTTCTTTTGTTTTCAGCCAAATTCTGGTATGCAGTTATTTGAGTTAGTGTTTGAGGGAGTAGCAGTGGAATTTCTGCCAGCAGAATTTGGCCTGGTGTTGGCCAGGGAGGTTGCTTCGCTCTTGTTTGTTTTCAGCTGACAGTACAGTCAGATGGAGCAGAAAAATGACCAGAGAAGCTGATGGACACTGCAAGATCCTGAGCAAGATGACATTCAGTAACACACTTTCCAGTGCTGTAGAGACCCTCCAGAGGAAGGCATCAATAGTCACTGTCCAAGTTGGTATAACCTGTGGTGAAACACTAAGTTTGACCGCTGGGAATGCTTTATTTATTGCTAATATACCTATGTCTCTGATAAATCTATGATAAATTTATCCTAGGACTCAGTATGCACTGAGAAGGAGTTGGGGAATCAGAGGCTGAAAGGATGAGCCACAGAAGTATTTGTTGTACAGAGCAGACCTTCTGTCAAGTGACAAGGTGAATGTAGATCCTTCCTATTACTCAGCCATGCTGTGGCAGCCAGACCTTACCCGTGTGCCAAAGGGTATTGGCACCCCTGGTTTAACCCAGGAGCCACCGTGCCAGGGGTGTCTTGAAATTCTCCAGAGACTCGCACTGTTAACTTTGGATGGGGATATTAGAGCAGTGGATGACTAAAAAGTCCAAAAGCAGATGGATAAGATTATTTGTCCCCTTAAAACTTTTAACCCATAACATTTCTTGATTGTTTAATTTACTGCAGGATACGTTTGTTGTTGTTTTAAAAAATCCTTATAACAAAGTTAAACAGGTCTCTTCCCAGTGTGTGTGGTTAACTGGCAGATGCCGTGGAGCAGATCAGAAAGCCCATGGACAGGATCAGAAAGGTGACTTAAAGGCTTGTCCTGGAGCCAGCCCTAACAGTGCCTCTGTGTTTGTGCTCTTGTTGTCTTAATCGATTTACACAGCATTGACACGAGGTGAGCTAGTCCCTTTTTATCTTACAAATAGCAGGGAGCTGGTCTCTTACAAGACAGAAGGTGGTTAAACATCCATAAAAGATGCTCAGCCTGCGCTCTGGCATTTGCATTTACAGCTGTGTGCTGATAGCGTGTCCATTAGCATATCCATATGAAAAGCACACGGTGGTTGGACATTTACAACATCCTGTTGTTGGGCCGGGGTGCTGCATCTGTCAGCACAGCTTTGCACGGAGCCCTTTAGAAGAGCAGCGGAAACCTGGGGAGCGGGGAGGCTGTGGAGCAGCTGGACAGTCCCGGGAAAATAAAATACCTGGAGAGTCTAACAAGGCGAGGACTGCGAGGAGAACAAGCGGAACTGGAACTGTAAAGCAATTCAGCGCGTGGGGATGGTTGGGGTGGGACGGCTGGGAGCTCACAAAGAGCCCTTTGGAACTCTCTGTGTGTGTGCCACCAGGAGCAGGAAATCTTTGTTGTCGCAGGAGATAACCCAGGCATGGCTTAGCACAGGCCGTGCAGAGTTTCAAGGCTCGCCGTGCCTTCGGGATGTGTGATAGCAAAGGAGTTGTTTCTCTTAGGAAGAGATTTTCAAATAAACCACACCAGCTCTTGTGTAAATATCTTTATGTTTGTCTTTGTACTTGACTCTCTTCGTGCTTTCTGCCCATGGATCTCGAAGAAGGGTAGGTGTCACTGCCCTTTCTGAAACAGTAGAGACACGAAAAGATGAAGCACTTCTGTATTGTCACGTGGCTGTTCCTTGGAAGAGCAGAAAGGGACCCAGGAATTGATCCTCAGTGGATGCAGGGTTGTCATAGCTCCACTCTGGTCTGTAACATCAACTATGCCCTAAGTTTTTGAGAGCAGTGGATGTTCCTATCCCATATTTGCCTTCCTAATTGGCCGTGTTCTTTTTTTCTTTAAAAAAAAAAAAATTTGTGTCCCTGAAGTTGTGGGTACTCATGTGCTGTCTACACAAATTGCATGAGTAAGCACTTGCACTTTTGGAATTTAAACATCATTAAGCTTTAGGGTCTGAGAAATAGAAATAATTCTTTACAAACAAGGGCTGTTTGTATACAAAGTAAGAATTCAACCCTGACAGAGATAACTTTGCTTTGACTGAATTTTTAGTGGAGTAAATAGCGGCTTCAGAGGCAAAAAAAAACATCTCAGCTTTTCATGGAATCACAGGATGGTTTGGGTTGGGAGCGACTTTAAAGATCATGTAGTTTCAACCCCCAGCCCTGGGACCCCCCCCTTTAGCACAGAATGAAAGCTGCTGGAGTATCATTCACTATATTGTCAATACAAATATTGTGCTTAATGCAAATAAATATATTCATGCTGACTGAATGCCCAAAGATCTGGGTTTTTTTTCCCCCCACCCCTGCCGACGGCTTCAAAGTGGAGATTTACCAGCTATTTGTGGTCTACTAGAGTTTGCTTATTTACCCACTTGCAGTGTGGTTCAAGTCTTTCAGGTGTAATACATTAAGCTGATTTGGTAATCTGCAGCAATTAAATGCATCTTGTTACTCAATGTAATGGACCAGAGAGATTTTTCTTATATTTTGCTTTGTGCTTCCTTTCTGCAGATTCCTTTCAAAAGTATGTGTTATTTTTTATTGAAGACTTAATTCTAGTTTGCACTGTTGGGCCATATTATTGTCTACCCTTCTGTTCAGGAAGGTCTACTATGATTTACGGTGTCAGATCATTGGTGTGGTAATTGTGGTATCCAGCTGTATTTGATGGCCTTTGTAGAGATTTCAGGACTAGATGGACTTTGTGTTTGTTTTGATATGCAACTTTCAGTAATTATTTTTACCTCTGAAAAATTCCGAATGACTAAAACACCTCAATGAAGATGTTGGTGGGTTTTTAAAGTTTTCTTTTCACTACCTTTATTGATTCTTTTTTTTCCCCAGTTTTTGCTGTCAAACAGTGTCTCAAAGTGGTGTTTCCAGAGTGTTTGTAGTTTTATAACTGTACCTTTCTTTATGCCACCCTTGCCCACCCTTAAGTAACATTGGCCTCTTCTTGTGGCTCCTTCATATATGCCTATTAATCTGCTTTTATTCATGTTCAGAGGTAATGCCCTCCCGTTTTTTAATCCCTATTGCAAAGCCTCCTTTGGATTGCCTTCAAATTATCCACTTCTACGGAGAGAGAGAGGTGAGCCATATGGATCTCGAGAGGAAACTGTGCTTGTGAGATAGCAGATGCAGAGATGAGTTTCAGACACAGGAATGCAAGAGGGAGTGGGATTTGTCAGGCCAGCCTTGCTATGTGGAGCAGAAAGCTGGATCACCAGAGAATGGGAATTCTGATGAGCTTGGCTGTACTTAGGACCAGTGACAGGACATCAGTGAATGGAAACACCAGGAGATCAGGGGACAAAAGTAGCATCAGGGATGTGACAGCAAGATATAAGCAGTTTGGATGTGCTGTGGTGGCAGAAATCAGAGGATTGGAAAGGTTTGGGCACTGGGATAGAGAAGGAACATCCACAGTCCTCATTGCACACACCAAGTGGAAAAAGAAACACAAGGAAGTTCAGTGTTTCTGTGGAATTAGGAGAGGGTTGTGCCATATAAGGATGGGTGAAGGCACTTATGACTGGCCTCCTTCAGGCTTCTGAAATAATTATTTTGCTGGATGTTGTTTCAGAAGATGAAATTAAAGGTGAAAAACTGCTGCTGTTGAAACTGCCACTGGAATGATGGGAAAGCAGATCTGCAGAGAAAATATAATAGATTATTGCCACAAATACACTTTTTAATGTACTCCACCCCCCAGGCATTTCCACAGCTGGACCCCAGGAGGGGTTATCGCTTTCAGCCAAAACCCTTTTGCCTCCTCAGGTCTGTGTGATGATCCCGTGGAGGTTCTCCTGGGAAAAACTTGCAAGATCAGCCTCAGAATTTATCACTGATTTGTAAATGCAACATAGTCTGACAGCTGGATGTAACCTGTGCATTGCATGGGCTGGACGAGGGAGTTTTACCGTCCGTGTAGAGCGGTGGTGGCTTTTTTAGGTGAATTACTCCCTGGAAGTGGCAGGGCCAGCAAGGGAGTCTTCCATGGCAACAGGAAAACATCCCATTGCCTGCGAGACAGCTGTGTCAGAAGGCACAGATTTTGGTCCCTGCCTTGCCCTGGTCACTCACCACTGTGTGGCCTGGATGAGATTTTGCCCACTGTTACACAGACTGCTGAGGACTGGTACTGACCTCTTGTTGCAAAACCCGTTTTAATTCTTCATTTTGAGTGTGGTTTTTGCATGCTCTGTAAAGCTACATCATGTTCTGTGGTTTTCCATCAGCCAGCCAGGCTAAAGAAGTATAAATTTCTGCTCTTTTCAGACTTTTTTCTGGATCGACCTTGTAACTAGACAAGTAATTTCTACTTTTGACTATTATGCTTCGTTTTCTCTTGGCTCAGTTTCACAGCCTCCTGACAGGAGATGTTTTTACCTGGAGCACCAGCACCTTGGCCCTTGCAGAGGGCAATAACCTAAGTCCTGCCCAGGTGGGAGGAAATCCTGGTTTTACTTTATTGTTTGGTTGGAGGTTGATAACTCTCTGCTACTGTTGATGCCTGGTGTTTCAGACAAGGTATTAGAGTGCTGACAGCTTTATGCTGGAGCACACTGGTATTTGTCCGGTGATGCAAAAGACTTAAATAGGATAAATGCTTAGCATGCTTGCTTTTAAATTAAGGAAACCTAAAACACTCTGAAAAACCAAAAGCAGGATAAAAGGCCAGTTCTGGAAATCTCATAACTAGTGCTCTTCCAAACCCCTTTGAAGTTGTTGATGGGCAGTTGCCAAGCTCAGGCTTGTTGCCTCTTCCAGGGTTTTGCTTTCTGCCCCCCTGCCCCCTCTCCTCAGGACCTGCTGGCTGTGGGCAAGACTCTCCTCCTGCTCCTGTGTTAGGAAAAATCTTTGTCACGAAGGATTCTATCCAAAATCTGAAGTTTAGCCTTTTACCATGTCCTTAGTTGCTTCAGCCACGTGCAGGACAATGTGAATTTGAGGAGTGATGGCTTCCAGCCTAGATTCCAGGACCACTGCTTTTCCTGCCGCTGTCACAACCTTTACATCATCTGAAAGAACGGTGTTTTGTGTTTGGTGTGCCCAAAGGCTGCCCATAAAGGTTGGCAAGGGCGGTTGGCTGAGTCTGCACAAGGTCAGCGAGGATGTCTAATAATTGTCCTAACACTTTACCTGTTATGGAGCAATAATGAGAGTTTTTTTCATTATTTTCGGGTGAGTGAGCCTGGCAGATGCTGACAGCCAGCAGATGTGTAAAGTTCGAGGTGATTTGTAAGGGACCGGCTCATCTGACGCATGGTAATTGCATTGTGGGACATTGTCACTCAGCCTCGTGTCCTGCTCCAGCAGGACGAGGTAAAGGTCAGTTCAAAGAGCTGCTGTAGTGTGAGGGGCAGCTCAGGGCTGAAATTAAACCCCTCGTATCCCCCTCTTCCTTCTACATGTGCTCATGGTGTGCCTGGAGCAGGGTGGGTGCCCCAGGTCTGGATTTAGGGTTTGGGTGACTGAGGGGTTGTTTTGATCTGGAGGGGGCTTAAATCCCTCCTCTGGTAAGGCTTAGAAAATGACTCCTTCCTACCTGTTGGTGTGTTAGTTTGGTGTTCATCTGTCTGCTTATAATTTTGGGTTTGGACGTTCTTTGTAGCCTCTCTTCAGTGCCCATGTGCTGTGGCAGCTCCTTTGCAGAGCTGGTGCTGGTACAAAGCTGGAGGGGGACAACTGGATTTTCCATCTGCTCCCTGCTGCCCTGCCTGCTCTGCTGTGCCCCTCTGAGAAGGGATCCAGCAGGTTTCTTTTGCCACAGAGGTGCTTTTAGCCGAGTTTGCCATTTGTGACACCCCGAAAGGTCAGAAGCTGCTCTTCCTTCAAGTTCCGCTGTTCCTGCTTGTGGGCGTTAGGAGTGGCGTGAGTGGATTTGATCGATGCTCAGCCTGTGGATGGCCCCAAACAGGGAGTGAGAGGCAGCCTTGGGATGTCACAGCTACCTGGACCACGCCGAGTCCCTGCGGCGTAAGCGCAGTGCTGCCTGTCCGTGTGCTCGGCTTGTGCTCTAATCAGGATCGATTCCTGGTGCTTATGGAGTTGGAGTGGGATCTTTATCATGGCCACGACATATGGAAGTCAGCTGCAGCCCTGATTGACTGGGTTTCCTGGGTGTGCCTGTAATAAAACTGCTGAGAACTCTGTAATACGCTGCAGATCTTGATAAAACGTGTGTTGCGTATTTCATCTGCTGCTGCCTCATTCTTCTGCACGTGCACTCGCCTAATCCCTTGCTCTTTATCTTATAAGACATCACATCACAAATCTTGTTCTTTATTCTTCTCCCAGCATCCCCACACTTGCCAGCACTGGAAATTGCGCTTGCTGCTTGCTCTGCACGTGCTTCCAGAGATACGAGCAGCGGGTCAGTTCAGAGCCTGGAGGTTTCCCGTTAAACTGGCCAGCTCAGCAGCCGTGCCCCCAGTGCAGTATAGACTCCCTTAGCGAAGCACCTCACCTGTCAGACAGACGCCTTCCAGCCACCTCTTTTAGTTCCTCCTGGTGGTGGCGGAACCTGCCTGACCAGGAAAACTGAAGGACAGTTTTGCTGTAAACACGGCTGCAGCCAGGATTTCCCCCTTCTCGGTAAAAGCTCTGCCTAATTATTTAAGCTCTGAGTTAATAGTTGTTTGCTGATGTGTGTTTGCTGATACTGAGCAGCCAGGGATGGATTCATCCCAACGTGGGTGTGCAATCACGCACATACCAAGAGGTGTGACTGTTCCATAGAAGGATTGGCAGAGACTGGCTGGGGGTCTTTTTAGGGGTGATCATTGGGAAGGAAAAGGTGGGTCTTCATTGGAAAGATATTTTTGTAGGAATAAGTCTTCTCTGGAGTTTTTGTTGATTTTTTCTTTTGTTTAGTGTTCCAGGCTGTTTTTGAAACCCTTTTTCACATGGGCTCCTATTTTCTGTCCAGCTTGGTCTAACTCTCTGTAGACCTCACCTGATTCTAAGCATTTACTGAGCTCCTTTGTTGGGGTGATAAGTGATGGTGGGAGTCAGGGATGATTCCAGGCTGCTCCTGCTTCGGTCAAGCCTCTCAGAAGTGTAACTCTGTTTTTCATCTAACATGCTGAGGAAGAACTGAAGTTTGTAGTACAGGAAAACTGAGTCTTTGCTTTCACCAAGCTGACCTGTGAGGGTGTTTGTTTGTCTGTGCAAGTCGGTGTTTAGTGTTGTTCCTGGATTCGTGTTGTTGACCTTTAAGAGGAGAAAGTACAGATTCTCATTCAACAAATTTCTGCTTCCAGGCATTTGTGAATGATGGGATTTTTTTTTTCCTCAGGACTGTGCAGATAGGTTTTGCATTTAGAATATTTTTTTTAACCGTGGCACGCTCTATTAAAGTTTGTTATGTATCCAAATTACACTGCTTTGCTTTAAAACTCCAGCTGAAACCGTGTCTCGAATAACAGATGTGGCATACTGTCATCCCACTGTCACACCAATTGTTCATTGTTCTGAGAAGGTCACATCATAATTCATTAACAATAATTATTCCCTGGGTACACCCTGCACTTCTTCACTCAATTGCTTCATTAACTTGTGAGTGAATCTCACATTCAGTGCTCCAATCAATGAAGATATATTTATAATGTACAAGTGGATGCTATTAGTTACAATATATTAACTGCCTAATTTAAAATAGAAAAGCTATCTTTATGAAGGGCAATTAACCACTAAGTGTAATTGATAATTCGCATATCTATGATTAGGAAAGACAAATAATAAGAAAGAAATGAATCACCAGCGTTATGAAAGAAGACACTGGTGTACAGTTTTAGTAAGTGGAAGGGCCTCTCTGGGTCAGGACCAGATTTCCAAGAATCCTTTGACAGAAGTTTCGTCATCGGATGCGTTACCTCGAGGTGGTTTTGGTGTTTGGACCAACCAATTGAGGTCATCTTTCCTAGAAAATGAACCCAACATTATTTTGTTGTCTTGAGAATCAGCGCAGGGACTTTCTTAATAGAAAAGACCTTTCTCATCCCAACACAAAGAAAAGTAAGAATATTTTCATAAGAATTTATAAGCCTAGTGCCAGATTTACTTGAGTATCTGAACCTGCATGAGCTCAGGTGTTCAAAGATAATTATACACACACTCACATGAAATCTGAAAAAAAATAGGAATTTGCATATATTGAGGAGCTGAGTGACAGTCCCTTAGGCAGATATTTATTTATTTTTTTAAATTGTGATACATTTTCAATGCATCTGATTTTCTGTGGCCACTTTGAAATACGTTGGGTCTTCAAATAGCTGAAAACTCAAAACTCATCCTTTCAGAAATGGCCTTTTGGTGACCAGTAGGTCATCACAGCTTGGGCCAGGAAAAAGGCCACTCAGAGGGAGAGGACTTGCAGGAGACTCATGGAATCTTAAAATGTTTTGGGTTGGAAGGGACCTTAAAGATCCTCTTGTTCCACCCCCTGCCATGGGCAGGGACAGCTTCCACTAGACCAGGTTGCTCCAAGCCCCGTCCAGCCTGGCCTTGGACACTTCCAGAGATGGGGCATCAACACAACTTTTTCAGAATACCAATCCCTGGCACTGGACACATGTGGCCACGTTTTCTTACCCTGAGAAACATTTATTAATGAGTCAGTTGAACTACCATATTTTTCAGGATTACCCAGCAAGTAACAGCACAGGTGTCTTATGAGAGATGTAACGATCAAAGTAACTGAATCCATGCCAGTGCTGCTACAAGCATCACTGCGACTAACTGGCCTCTCACCTGGAGTCTGCAGACGTGCCAGGCCTTGCTGTTGCCTGCAGCAAGGTGGTCAGGAAGCGGCCAGGTGAAAATCCAAGTGAAGATGTGCAGAGCCAGGGGTATCACACCGGCTGCTGCTGTGCGGTGCCGTCAGGTCAGGTGTGTCGGCATCCATGGACCAGCTGGAAGGAAAGGAACTAGAGTTAAGTGTTTTTATGTGTGGAGGGAGTGTGTGCCTGCCACACTGGGCTGACATCCCCTGTGCTGCCTGTCCAGCTCAGCTGTGTGCTCTGGCAGGGGCTCTGCGCATGGAAACTGCAGCTCCAGTGCCCAGAACCCGTATTTTAGGTGTGTCTGGTCACAGCGAGGGATCCTACTCCTGTTCTGGACTATCATCTTAATATCTTTTTTAGCAAAACTGATGCCCTGAGCTCATTTTCATGCCCAGTTCACCCCTGCACTGCTTTCTCCCCCGCCCCAGGATCAAAGCCTCTGGCCTGAAGCTGCGGTTCTGCACCAACGAGACCCAGGCCACCCGGGAGAACTTCGTGAAGAAGCTCCGGGGGATGGGCTTCGACATCTCCGTGTCCGAGGTCACCGCCCCAGCCCCAGCAGCCTGCCACATCCTGAAGGAGCGTGGCCTGAGGCCACACCTGCTTGTGCACCACGGTGGGACACCTGGAGGGACGGGAAAGGGTTTATTTGGCTCTCTGTCGTGGGGCAGATGAGTGGCAGGAGCCAGTCTGGAACAGAGAGGTCTGAAGGGCAGTTGGTCCAGGCTCTGGTTTAAGGGGAAACACAAATTTGGGGAAACACCGTCAATTCTGTGGGATCTGAAATGGTGATCCCGCCACTGGATGGTGAGGGATTTGGGGATTATTTTTTTTTTCCTCCTTCTGTAGATCTCGTGCCTGAATTTGCCGAGGTGGATAAAACAAACCCAAACTGTGTGGTTCTTGGAGATGCAGCAGAAAACTTCACCTATGCAAACCTTAATGAAGCCTTCCATGTTCTGATTGGGCTGGAGAAGCCTGTCCTGATCTCCCTTGGAAGAGGGTGAGTCAAGCTCTGGGTTTTTTATCTCAAGTCTTTGCATTTGTAAATTTCCACCAGTGTCTTTAATGGAGGCCAGAAATTGGTGTGGGCATTCACCGTACCAACTTTTAAGCAGTCAGTCTGTGTGTCTGGGCTGAGAGTCTGATCTGCTCAGGTACCTGTCAATGAAGAGGACTTCTGTTGCTTTATTAGAGCCCCTTAAAAACCCATAGAAATCATGGAGAGTTTGGATTTTGATGTGTGCAACCCCCAAGTGAGTGAGTATTGCAAGAGGCCAGCAGGATTTTAGGCATTGCTTGTCTTTTTGTCTTTGCTTCTGCAAGATCTCAGAGGTGAGAAATGTTGGTTTAACTGCTGCCTGTAGCCTGAAATGAATATAAATGATTTTTTGATAGTGAAGGAAACCCCAAAATCCAACAGGCCATGCTTGGATAAAGGGCTGTTGGTGTAGGTTTGTGATGCAGTTTGATGCTTTTGGTGCCTTGGTAGAGACGGATCCATATGATTTATAGTTTGAATATCAAACAGCATTTTTAATTTTTCTCTGTCCATGAAAGGTAAATTTTGATCTCCCGCTTTCACATACAGGAAAAAGTCAGTCAGCAAGTTTAAATGTTTTCCTAAAACCAGTTAATTTACATGTATTCTGAGGTTTTTAAGCAGGAGGTTATTAATGCCAGTGCTGAATAATGCCAAATCCCAACAGCCTTGCAGGAGTTATTCTTATCTGTTGTGTGATGTATGGGCTTTAAAAAGACTGGGCACGTTTAGCTTGGGGAAACTGTAGTGACAACTTTTCTCAGTGGTTCAATAGACCATAATGGGCATGAAAACCCTCCTTAGTTTGTAGTTATTGATCCAGCTGGGTAGAACTTATCAGTGGGAAAGGAGCAGTTAAATTCATTGTGCTGCCTTACCTGACACTCACGCTCTAATCCTGCAACACGGGTGAAAAATCCTTACTGCTTCTCAGAAGGATAAAGGGAAAATGTTGAGCCCACAGCAGGATGGCTAATGTACATAAAATAACCAGGTTTTGTGTTATGTGATACCATCTTTCAAAAAGAAATGGAGAACCAACCTTTCTTTAGGAATTGTAACGGGTTTAATGCAAAAATGCCTTTGCACCCTGTGCATATAAAAGATTCTGTTTGGTCATTCGTTGATGTAAATTAATTAAAACCCAAACTTGCTGTTACTTATTTTGAATATTATTTTTAATGTAAAGATATAAATTTTTTTTTTGGATCTTCAGAGCTCAGTTTTCACCGTCAGTATTTGTTTTGTCTGTAATGATTGATCACGTGGATAACGTGACTGTGAGTTCTCTGGTGAGTTGTCTTGATTCGGAGAAGGGAGATTATAAGTTGCAAGAATTGTTCACTTGACTAGAGAAGCCTTGCTGATGCAAAGGGCCATATAGAAAACCCAGCCACCAGCCAGCTTTGTTTTTAAAGTGCCGAACCAGCACAGTTGGGTGGATCTTTGCAAGGTGGGCAAGTAGGTTGGTTTTGGCTGAAGTTTTAGTTCATTCCATAGAAAACCAAAGTGTCAGAGTCACTGAAGCAGAATGCCCTCCTCCTGAAAATGGAGTGATTTACATTTAGCATCTGTTTTGGGCTGAGAGTGGGAATTGGCTTTGTAATTTCTTCTGTCATGCCACTGTCAGAAAATTAAGCTGTTTACGCCAGACTATAGAAGGTTAATGGCTGCTCTAGCAAAGGTCAAGTGGTCATTTTAAAGGAAGGCTATGCTGAATAATCGAAAATGGCAGAAGGATAAGGCATAAAATCTTGACTGACTGCTCATCCTACCTTTTTTTCCTTTCATGTAGAAACCTGTCTGTGCTCTGATCAGGAGAGCTTGGAAGACCTACATTAATGTGAATTGCTATTCCAGAAAAACACTGTAAAGATAATATCTAATTTCGTGAGCTTCATGGCAGTAGGGACATTTTTAGAAGGAGCGAAATATAGCTTAGAGGGCTTTCTTAGTCACGATAAAGAGTGCCCTGGCCTTCCTCACGTGGGCAGCAGTGGTGGTCAGCTGTTTGGGGTCTCCTTCCAGATACACCAAAGGGGTCACAGATGCTGGTTGGTGCCAGCCCTCGCCTTTTATCTGCCAGGGGGTCTCTGTCGCTGTGCAATAAAACACTGGCCAAGTTCATCCTTCATATGGGCTCATTGAAATCCCTTTGAACCAGTGGAGTTGTGTCCCAGATGGGCATCTGGTCTGAGATCTCTTCCCCGAGCATTGAGTGGTGCTGATCCTGTCCTTTCCCTAATTCCTGGTGTTAAATCAAGGCTCTGGATTTTCTGATTACTTGACTTTCTGTTGCAGCCATATGGACACCTATAAAGGCACAGAAATGATAAAATGTGGTTTCTTTGTGTTTAACCGCCAGCGTTTTCATTTCACGGCAACTTTATCGCTTTCACTTCCAGACGCTACTATAAAGAAACCGATGGTCTGAAACTTGATGTTGGAGCATATATGAAGGCACTGGAGGTATTTTATAGCTTGAATTATGCTTACTTGCTCTGTACACCTTGTTAAAAGAGTAACTGGTATAAATATGGGCCATCTTCTGTAATTACTCACCTTGGTGGAGGGAGTTTCCACAGATCGGAACTCATTTTTTGCTGGACTCTAAAGATGGGCGGATTCATTTGTCTTCTGCCTTTGTTCTTGTAATTTTTTTATAGATAAATATATTTTTTTAATTAAAATGTCAACTTCTACCATTGTGGCACCTTTTTTTTGGAAGCGAGGCCCTCGAGAGGAGGAGTTAGAAAAAGCAAAACGTGGAATGTTGTCTGTGAGATACCCAAGAGAACCTGAAGGTCCATTTTGTGTTTGGTATAGTGTTGTTTTTGAAACAGCCCTTGCCCTTGACAGTTTGCAGCAAAAGGGCCTTATTCAAGGTCAATCCTGCTTTTAAGCCTGATTAAGCCTGTGCAGAACCAGAACCTGACAGATAAGCCAACCTAGGGGGGAGAGAAGGAGAGAACCTTTATTTTCCCTTTTATAGGCTTGAAGAGAGACTGAAAACTACATAGTGAATGCAGAGAATAAGGCAAAATAGGGTAAAATATAAATAGAGAACATATATAATGTCTACTTGTGTACTTATATAATGTATACCTGTAGCCCATTGATTTGTATCTGTATGAGTTTGGGGGGAAAGTGTTTGCCTCCCAGATTAAGTTCAGGTTCTTGTCTAGGAACAAGCTAGAAACAACTGTTTCAGCATAGCACTGATATTTAGTTGCAGGAAAATGTAACTTTTCAAATCTGGCCGTTCACTTGGACCATTAAAATTAAGCCAGGTGGTTGGAGAAACCCTCTGCACCTTTTAACGCCCTCCAGTACTTTTTATAATTTCATATAAACGATATTTCTTATGTCTCTAAGAGTGATGCCCTTAAAAAAATGTGCAATCCTGGAACTGAGTTTGAAGACTGTTCCATGGTGGAGAATGTAAAAGATCCGTAATCTGAGATGTTTCAAGAAGAATTTCTCTCCTGCCAGAGAACTTCAACCTCTTCTGATATCCAAATTCCCTGATATTCACCCACTGATCCATTGTGTTATTTAAGGGCAAAAATCAATAATCACATAGTTTTTATAACTGGAATTATGGAATTGAACAAATGGTTTTCCAATCAGCGTTTTTTGTGTTTCTCTCTTCTTTTTTCCAGTATGCTTGTGATGTTCAAGCTGAGGTAGTGGGAAAACCATCAGAGAGGTTCTTTGAGTCGGCCCTGGCAGAAATGGGAGTTCCACCAGAGCAGGTAAGGTTTTCAGATGCTCTGACCACGGGCTGTGCCATACATTTATGCCCACTGATGCATTTTTTTCTGCTTTGCTATAACTTTGGAAATCTATAGAAGAGGCTGAAGGGAATGTGACCAGGAGGACATGGTAAACTTTGGGTGGATATGCAAATATTTTTTCCAAGTGCAGAGAAATGTTTATATTCAAGATCTTCCTATGAATTACTTAAAAAAACTCAAATGAAGAGAAAGGAAAAGAAAAATTTTTGGAGAAGTACTGCAGAGGGGAAAAACCTGTGTTTACTCATTCTGCCAAATAATGTGAAGTAGACAGGAGAGAACTGACAGCCAAGAGGGTAAATGCCAACAGGTTGAATTTCTCCTTCCCTGGTCATACTTACCACCCTCCTGAAAGGTATGACATAATTTTCTCTGCATTTTTCAGGGTTCTTTTTAACTTCCTGCTGTTTCCCTTTTTATGCCCAGTGTCAGTCTCTCTTTCTTCTGGCTTGTGCCCTTGATACCTCTGCTCAGTTTAGAGCCTTCCATCCCTCCATTCTCTGCTGTAGTTTCTCCTCCCACAACATCCTTGTGTTGTGCTCTCGTATTCACCTTCCTCCCAAACCATACGGTTCCAAGGAACATGCACTTCTTTTGTGAAATTCCTTTGTTTGGAAGCTAAATAGAACAATACAAAAGGATAAAAGTTAGGTTTCCCAGGGAATTATGGAAGACTTTTTACCTCCCGAGAAAGAGAGAGAGAAACTTGGAGACTGGAGGCTGCAGAACGCTGGCATTGAAGCCAAAATGTTGGGTTTTTTTTTTTAGCTTAGTGTTGCACTGATTACCTTTCTTTTAGGAAAAGGGAAAGGCAGATGTAAAATATTTTATAATTTTGCTGACTGATGCAAAACTTCCTCCTGTATTACTGGCTTTCCAGAAACATGCTGAATGTGTGGGGCTGCCTTATACAAACCAATTCCCCCCTCTCTGCAGTTGTTCCCAGCTCCTCTTTATTGATTTGTTGTTATGTCACACGGGACATAAGGATGAGTATGAGACGAGTCACAAACAGCAGTGAATTACAACGTAATAATTCCATCAGGGGGACTTGGGTGACATTATAAACAGCAGGAGCAAAGTTTGGGTGCCTTGTAGGTCCCTCAAGCCTGGAGATGAAATTATGGCCCTGTAATTCAGTATGTGCTTGAGTTTTCCTTTATTAGAGAGTGGGGAGATGGAAAAGACCTGGTAGGCCATCTAATCCATCTCCTTCCCAGTGCAAGAATGTTCCCTGCTCCACATTTATCAATGCTTGGTCCAGAGTAGTTTTCAGTGAGCCAAACAACCAGCCTGCTGTGAGTACCCCGGGGGCAGTATTCAGGTTTTATGTTCAGGCAGCTTTTCCTAAAATTCATTGGGATGCTTCCCTTTTAAACTGCATCTCCTTATTTCTAGTTTTGCCCTAATTAACAAGAAATAACTGCTTGCTCTCCTGGTTGTTTTCTCTCTCAAATTATCTCAGGACCATGTCAGGCCATGGCAGTGAGGGAAGGTGTCATTGCAGGGATGCAACAGCAGAACTCCCGTCTCAAAAACTTTGTCCTGGGAAACAAATCTCATTTAATGCCCCAGCAGCCTGCTAAAAATGGTCCCACAGGGTCCTCAGGGAATGGTCCCCCTTGGCTTCAGGAGGATTTAATTTGGGAACAGAAAAGCAAGAATAGTCCCCAGCAGAGATTATTTATTAATTTTCAACTGTTTGCTGTAGTGCCACTAGTGACCAACTTTATATTTTGTGAGAGTTTTGGCTTTTGTTCATATCGTTTCTAATATTAAACATCATCATTGGTGTACTAATATGTCTAGTCTGTAGGTCTAATATTTTGTTTTCAGAAAGATTCAAAGAGGAATATGTGCCTAACCAAGGAGACACCACTGTGTAATGGCAGCAGTCACTCTGTGTTTTCCACTGTGGAAAAAATAATCCACACTGCTGGAGTTAAAGCCTGGATCAGTATGCACATGTGTAGGAG
This sequence comes from Pseudotriccus pelzelni, assembly GCA_035584735.1. Classification (NCBI taxonomy): domain Eukaryota; kingdom Metazoa; phylum Chordata; class Aves; order Passeriformes; family Tyrannidae; genus Pseudotriccus; species Pseudotriccus pelzelni. Next base: position 33,306,816 of record JAWMRA010000162.1, read on the forward strand.
GAGCAAATTAGAGCCAAGCAAACTACCCTAATTCTAAAGCCTTTTTCTAACTTCTGAGTGCTTGAACTTGCAACTTTAATGTTCTTTTGAGAAGGATTTGCAGGCTGGCTTAGTTAGTGGAACATAATAATAAAAACCTCAGTATATGCAGTTTAAAACCTCAGTATATTCACTTCACTAAGTTCCTGTAATACACTGTATTACATTTTAATCTGTCTCCTGAATGAACTATACTTCTCTGCATTTGTAGTGACATGTCAAGGGCTGGTTTTACTTGCCTTTACTTTTACAAAATGTTTGCCAGTGATTTATTCCACCTGTGGAATGCGTTTAATCCAAACCGTGATTAAACCATTTCAGATGAGCTGCGCTTTTGGAAACATATTACAGTTTTCTTTCACCTGACTTTTAATGAAAAATACCTTTTTAATAAAGCTGTCTCACCACAGTAATTCGAGACAATGGCAATTCTGAAATTCCTCAAGCTGCTTTAATCAATAAAGTTATCACCAGTCGTTTCCCTTGATAACTGCTTCTTACTGAGACCCTGACTTTGCCTTCTGCTGCTGAGATGTTTTCAGCCTGCACTTAGAATAGGAGGAACTCCCCAAAGTCCAATTTTCATTTTAACCTTTCCTCAATGGCCTAGAAATAACAGATTGCTGGTATTACTTTAATAGATTGGAAATTTAAACCTCTTAGAGGTAACCAGACCTATCTTACAATTCAGTAATATGACAAAGAATAACACATCTTAAAGGTTACTGAAATGCCTAATTCATATGTTTTAAGGCAGCTGTCACAGTGGATGATTTTTACAGCTTTACAATAAAACCTAAATAATGTTAAGGTTCTGGTAGTTTTATGTAATCATAAAAAGTAGCAAATTGTCCTGTTTTAATGGGACTTATGGCAGGTCATACTGGAGTCCATAAACTACTGGTAGTTAACCAATTCCCATTGCTGCCACCTGCGAGTCTCAGGTGGGAGTCAGTGGTCCATGAGAGCAGAGGGAGGTCACCCAGGAGTGGCACAGAGAACCTGCTGCCGTGCCAATGTCCTCTCCTTGCTCACTGGCCACGACAGGGGAAGATTTCCCACCTCCAAAGGAAAAGTGAAGTGGCCAAGTGAAGATTCAAGCTTCAGTCCTGCTGAGAGCTTATTGAAACCCTGGCTGGCCCTGCAGCCTCTGGAAATCTAAGACAGAAACATAATTAACAGTACTATGGGATCCTGAAGCCTGGGAGATTACCACGTGGACCGAGGAGAACAGGGAGAAAAGTAAACGTGTCGTATTTCTTCTGTAAAGGGGTTTAATGCATTAATCAAGATTTGGTGTATAAGCTTTATTTCCTTATGGCCCTGGCACATTTAGCTTGATTAGGGTTATTAAGCCTGTAGCAAAAATACCTCCAATATACCGTGTCTGAGCTCATCCTAGTAAACCTTGCCCTGCAACACGAGCGTGGTTGGGTAAATCAGGATATTCTTATCTTTCTGCCTCATTCATTTTCTTACTCCCTGATTTGTTTTCTGATCAGACATTTTTCTGTGGTTTTACTGAGCGCTAGAACTCTGTTTGCGGACAAAAATTACCTGAGGTTCCCGTTCACCACCCCAGCAGCACCTCTGAAGACTTGCTAGCTTTGGCTGCTTCTGTGGGTAAAGAAGGTTGGCCCCCACCTCCACTCAGCTCTGGGTCTGTGGCACAGGCAGCACCAGTAAGATTGCTGACCTGTGGGGATTGTATTGTGCCTTCCCACTCCCGAATTCCTGGAGGTCATGTTCGTGTCTTCCATGATCACCTCCGATGGGGGTGGAGTTTGGTGGGGACCCTTCAAGAGCAGTGGCTTCCCTCAGCTTTGGCACGTGTGTGCTCAGCTCGCTGTGTAAACCACACACACCATCTCTCACCGGCTGTGTGGCTTAGGGAAATATAAATCACACCATCCCGATTCTTTGATGATTTGTCTTGAAACCAGAGACACTCACTGTATTTTTTTTTTCCCCCTTCTTTTTAGTAAATTTGTAGCCGATCTGAAAAAAGTAACTCCTGCAAAATGATTGAACAAATTAATGGTGTGATCCCTGTGTAAAATGTGAACACAGACGGGGATCTTTTAATTCCTGCTTTCAGTGGGTATGTGACCTTTCAGTTTTATATCTTTCTCTCTCTTCTTACCATATTGCAGTCAGAGAGGAAGTTAAACCCAGGTTTGACAGGTAGAGTTTTTTTATTTCCCTTGACAGTGCACCTTTTGACCTCTATCTTCTTGCCAATGATTTTTTAAATCCTAAATGATTTGGGAATAATTGCTCCTCCTTTAGTGATTATTGCCCTTCACCGATAGTAAATCTGTGAGGTCCCTGGGGGCTGGAGTACATTTTTGTATGCGTATGCCACAAGCTGGCCTGGACAGGCATCGCTGCTCAGCCGCAGCTGCACTCACAGAGCTGCCACAGTCTTGCAGGAAAACTTCCCTGGCTGGGGTAAAATACAGCCCCGGTGGGCAAGAGACTGTTTGTTGGGCTGCCCTGCTCTGCCCCTTGCCCTTGGCGGAGGAAATTCATTTTTAGGCTTATGAGAACACAGGACTGAAATTGTCTTTTATTTCAGAAACCTGATCCTGAACGTCGGGGTTCGGGCTGAGCAAGGGCATGCAGGTGGTGGAGGGCAGGTCTCTTCCCCCTCTCCCTCAAGGAGGTGTTGGAAGGAATTTTGTAAGAGGAGGGGATTATAAACTATCCAAGCCAGTGATTAAATATCGTGGAGCAGCTTGGTAAGGGTGGTTGGTTGGAGCGGTGTTGCCCTGTCTTGTGCAGCTCTGCACGAGTGGGATCATTGTCTTTTCCTGATCCATGCGTACGTGATTTATTTACTGATTCCTTAAATTTAACCCATCATTTTCTCCTCATTTCATATTGGATTCCTGGTTTGGAGGAGTGGCAAGGAAAGGTGAGCTATCCACAGGAGAAGGCATCTTTTCAGGAACACACGTGTTTCCGTGAGCAGAGTGGAGAAGGAAAATGGTCCACGAGTGGAAGGATGGGCAGGGTTTAGTCCTGCATAATCTGGTGGCTTTGAAGCAGAGCTGGAAAGGCAGAGCTGCCTGTCCCAAAGCTTGCTGCTGCTCCTTCCCTGTATTTTCCCCAGCTCCAACCCCTTTGCCACAAGTCGTTATATCTCTCTACTCCCTAAAAGACCTCTCAAAACACCTTCACAGGGGTGACTCTTCCAGGCAGAAGGGAGGGTGGGCCTTTATAAACTGTTTCAAAATAAACCACTTCAGCGGTACCAAACATGGAAAGAGTGTCCTGTTCCATCCCATCTCCCCAGGGGTGGTCACCATCTCTCACGTGAATACTATTAAAAAGCAACGTGGAAGGTAGACTGGAGGATTTAGTTTTTAACATGAAGCTGTCACAGATCTACACATTCCTGAGATTTCCTTTACATACTATGCAATAAGTGGGAGAAGATCCTGTTGCAATTAAATAATTAATAAAAATAGCTCTGGAGCTTGACCATTTTTAGCCTTCCTCAACATGGATGGTTTAAGGTCCTGCCCAGCAGACAGCTCACAGAGTCAGTGACACAGATGAGCTGGCTCTTGTGTGCTCTGGGAAAAAAGAGCTGCTTCCATGTGAAGGCACAGGAAGAGGAGGATTTTGTATTAAACAGAACTGGTGACTGGAATGGCACCTGCAACGCAGACTTCCTATATGTGTTTGACCTTAAAGCTGCAGGCAGCTGGATGGAAAGGCTCAGCATTCCCATAGATCCCTGATTCTGCCTGTGCACCACGTTCCCATGACCTCTCTGGCAAGGGCCTGTTTATCAGTTCTCCACAGATGGAAAAATGCTGGGTTGGCTTCTGTGTGTGCCCAGCAGAGTCCCCCTGGTGCTGCTCCAGGCAATCCTGATCCCTAAACCCACACCTGGGCCAGGGGCCCATCATGACAGACCCCAGGAAGCCGCTCAGAGCAATTTCTGTAGTAAAACAAGAAATACTTTGCACAGTGACCCCCATGTACGTGATGTGCAGGTATGAAAATAATCAAAAGTACTTGGAAGGGATGGAAATCCAGGCAAGAGCATCTGGATTTGCAAGGTGCCGAGGTTGTGAAAGGTGGGCAGTTACGTTTATGAAGCAGGAGGTTGATTCAACGAGATGAAAATCAAATGGTTAAAGGTGCACTTAATTAATGTATTTTAGATAAAATTCAGCTTTGATACAGAAGGTGCAAAAGCACGCTTCGAAATTGGTTTGATAAACCAGATTACAGGTTTTCAGAGCTGCTGTGTTTCCCTGGTTTTAAATCCTGCCTCTATTCTCTTCAGAGTAATCCAGAACACCTTTGGAACGTGTAAAGCTGATTTTTGATTATTAATGGAAGATTACTGTTTTGTATATCTGCTGTTTTTTCTTTAAACTATAAAACCAACCATTTTCAATTTGGAGAATAAAAGAAATGCGGTAATTTTTAATGCAGTGTGATAATAACCACTTAAAATTTTGTAGGTGTGGTTGTCAAAAAGAGCCTTTGGTTGATACACTTTGACTTAAGTATCTTTAACAGGAAGGAAGGTGCTCTGTGCATGCTGTAAGTTTTCATCAGACACAGACAAATCTTAGTTACTTTTTTTTAATGTAGTTTGTTTATTAGTATTTGCATAAACTTAAGGTGATGGTAACACAGACCACCCTGGGCCTGTACATATTGTGTCACAGTGTGCAAAAGTGAATAAATTCTGTTTTACAGCGATTTCCCAGATTTCTGTATCAGCCTGACAACGGGTTGGAATTGAGCTCTCAGTGAGCACAAGCTTAAGCTTTTGACTAGTTTGTAGAATACCAGTTTTAAGAAGTTAAGCTTAATTTAAGCTGCTCGGAGCGTAACAGAAATGGATTGTTAGGAACAGAAGAGGCCTGACTTCATAAAAGCCACCATTTTCTTTGAACTGTGTGCCCAATCCCTTTGATTTTTGTGATTGATTGCAAACAGCACAGGCGTGTGCTGCCTGAGTACGTTGCTGCAGGAGCCATAGCATGAATTATGTTCGAGGTAGGATGACTTTTAATCAATCTGATGACAATATTATCTTGTTTAATTTGTCTGACGGCGGTATTAAACATCAAGTCAGGCTGTTTGTTATGTCAGAGGCGTGTGACGTGTGGCAGAAATGGAATTCACGGCAGTTTTCCTGCATTTCCTTGCCCTGACAGGCCATCATGATCGGAGACGACATCGTGAATGATGTCGGGGGAGCCCAGCGCTGCGGGATGAGAGCGCTGCAAGTGAGGACAGGGAAGTACAGGTCAGTGCTCACCCCACACATTCACAGGAGCAGACTTCTTCTTCCATGCCTTTTCCAGCTCTTTTCCTGTTGGTGTCGATGTAGACTTGCATTTGTTGTCTGCACAAGCACCTCCTTGTGCAGCACTGGGTGGATGGTGACACTTTCATTTGGGAAAACACTGCGTGCATGGAAGTGGTGGGAAGGGGAAGGCACAGGGTCTTTGATCTTTTAGAGAAATATTTTCTGCTAAACTACTGCTATATTTTTTTCACCCCAGTGCATGGAACCGGTGTGTCTCCCGGGGTTTGTTTATTTTTGTCCTTGCTGCTGCGGGGAAGTGTTTTGCGCTTGATATAAGACGTGTCTGAAACTTGTAGCCGGGTCAGGGTGGTAAAATCAGACTGTCAATTCGGCAATCTCTGTGGGTCATCTCCCACAGCTTTGTGAAGGACTCCATATGTCTGCTCTTCCCTCCACACACATTCAGCACTCAGGTGTCTGAAAGGCGAGAGCTGTTTCTCCATCTCTTGCCTTACCAGGGCGCAGGATCCTGCTCATCTCTTCCAAACGGCCTTTCAAACCCTTCTCCCTGCAGGTGTCTCCACGATCCTGTGCTTTCACTGAGCTTTCACAAGATCTACCTCCTTGCTGTTTCTGTAAGGTGACAAAATAATACCCAGTGCCTTGATTCTAATGGACCAGTAGGTGGTGGTCTTTTAAAAGACAGATAAAAGTGTATTGTATTTTCTATAATTTTAAGATAGCACCTCTCAAAATCAGTTTTTATCGCAATGAAGCTTGAAAAATGTCAAAGATTAAAGGAGTAAGTATATAGTTTGTGCTGTTAGGATTATTTGTCTGTAATCTGTGCGGTCCCAGGAGTTGGACTCGACGATCCTTGTAGGTCCCTTCCAACTCAGGACATTCTATGGTTCTGTGATTCTAATCCCATTAATTTCCTGAAGGACAAAATAAGGATTCAGTGGTTGATTTTATTCTGATATTAATTCACTTTGTGAATCCACATCATAATGTCACACGGGTGCCATTAGGAGGTATCTCTGCACACAGAGTTAAATCAAACCCTTTCTTCTGACCAAGCCTCTCCTGGGCCATCCTTTGCCCATCATAAAATGTGCCAGAGGTGATGCTGCATCCAGACTGTTCAGGCAGCTGACATAAACTGTGTGTACACACACATAAACATGTATAATCATATGCTGCAAAAAAACATTTTCTTGTGTCAAGTTGGAGTCATGATTTCACAGCTGAAAGGGAGTCACCAGCTGTTCTAGATTGTTTTCCAGTGTTTTGTTTCCTGTTTCAGCGCGTGCTTGGTGTTATCTGAATTCAAGTACTATTGCACAGCAGTGAAATACAGATGAGTGTCTCAATTCCCCATGTGCTGCCAGGCCTGCTGTTAGTAATTGGGAATAAAATGAAATAACTCTTGCTTGCCAGGAGAGGTCAGAGGTGCATCTATATTTTTAAGAGTGACTTAGAAAATCAAAGCACACAGTGAGTAGTGAGAGAGACAGAAAAAAACAAGCGATGGGCAAGATAAATAAAAATAACAGAAAATGTAGTTATTTGGTGGTGGCCATACTTTAGTTTAAAGCATGATGTGTAAGATTTTGCATAGGCCCTGTCTTTCCCTTCAGTCCTTGCTGACACAGAGCTGTGTGCTGCACCCGAGCACCTCTGGATGGCATCGTTGGTTCATGCACATCAGTGTCAGCCACAGCCTGGGGCTGCTTTTCCAAAGGTGTAAAGCTTGGTGGTGTCCGGGTTTTACTGGAGCTGCTGAGTGCTGGTGCAATGGGATTGCCACAGGTTTCAGTCACAGGATCATGAAACCGTAGAATGGTTTGGGTTGGAAGCACTGTATCACAAAAGACGACACGTGAGCCAGGATTTACCGTGCTGTTTATGGTATTTCCAAGGGGCTTCAGCAGACACATTCAGTCCCAGGCTGCAGAACAATTTGGTGAATCCTACTTGTTTTAATAAGCCAGAAAATCATTTTAAGAAAAGAAAATGGTTAAGCTGCTGCTGCAGAGGTTGTGGCTGTAGATGGGGCGGCTTGTTTTGCCGCAGGGTGGGCAGCCTCCAGCCAGGAATGGGAAGCTGACTGCAGCCCAGACTGGCTGGAGCCTTCCTGCATGGTGTGTTTGTGCCCTGCTGCTCTGTGACGTGGCACTGGGTGCCAGCTCCCTGCTGAACTGAGGAACTGCTTCTGTGAGTGCAGGGTGGGGGTGGTTGGCTCTGCAGGCGAGTCGAGGTCCAGAGGGGAAGCAGAAGGGATGCGCATGGAGAGCTGGTGCAGCCCCAGGGCTGTCTCCTCCCTGGGCTCTCACCCTCCTGGCCTCTGCAAAGTCTTCTGCACTGTTGGCTGCTCCCAGGGTGGGAGTTAAAATGTGAGTCAAGCTACTTCAGAAACGTTCAGTTTTATACCACCTTGCATGGAGGTCCTGAAAGTCGGATCCTTTCTCTTGCATCTTCTGCGTCTTTAAAGTTTAATAAAATTTGAGCAGCCAATTTCCTTTAATGTGACACACTTTGCTGTCCCACACTCCTGCATCATGCTTTTCTCCTCTAGCGCTCTCAGTCCTCCAACAGGACTTAATCTCAAGTGTTGAGCTCTTTCTCAGTAGCCAAAGCAGGAATAGCCTAGATTAGTCCAAGAAATGCAGTAAATCCCAGCTTCACCGTGGAATAGAACTTCTGCTGGCACAAGTCAGGGCAATAATGGGAAGATGTAGGGGTAAGATGTTGTTTTGAGGTGACCTCAGCCATCATGGTTCTTTGGCGTGGGGTGAGTAGCTGGGTTGGCTGATATAGCCTTTCTTAGGTGTGAAAATGCAAAGGGTCAGTCTGGGGTGCGGGTTTGTCCTCTCTCAGTTTGTCCCATGTACAGGACAGACCAGGCCATTGCTTCAGGCTCCTGTGTGCTGAGAGGAGAAGCTGCTGTGAGGTTTGTCAAGCACTGGGAAATGTGATGCTAATTCCCAAGTTTCTGTGCACACCTGCATGGAGGCCCTTCGTAGCCAACATCTTTCCCATCTAGGGAAGAACGTGTACTTGTCTTCCAGCACAAGAGTATGTGCTAATTCCACTTGCAGCTAATTGGCCTTGACATCAAACCAATGATTCCCACAATAGCTATTGATTCTGCAATGCTGGGTAATATCCTCTTCGTAGCCTGCAAGTCAGAGCAGAGAAAAATGACTTTGAGGCTTTTCCAACTGTCTCCCTGTAAGGTCGGAAACACCTCTCAGGTGCGCCAGGGCGTCGAATTGCAGGTGGTTCTTGGCAGGGGGGAAGAATTGCTTTCCCCCTTCTCCTTGTTATTTACAGGTCTTGATTTGTAAGTAAAGAACTTAGCGTTGCTGGCGTGTGGTGGTAGCTGGGAATATCCATGGCAGTGGTGCCCCCTGCCCCTGCTCGCCTGAGAGCTCTGAAATGGTTCAGAATCTGGCACTGTGGGTTCACTCCCTCTCAGTGCCCACGTGGGGTTTCCTCCCTTTGATTAGGGATTTATCTCATGGCCATGGCTGATACTGACATCAGTATGAACATCCCAGAGCTTCCTCGTTACAGACATAAAAGATACCCCAAGGATGAAGGATAAAATGATCAAGGCCTGTGAGAGTTGTCATCTCCCTCCAGCTCTGCCACTGTTCTCGGGGAGAATTGGGTCGAGTTACTTCATGTATCCCTGCTTTTTAATTATCTTCTGAGAATGATTATTCCAGCTTCCTTAATAAAGTGGCTTGTGATCTGCTCCTCTTGTCTGATTGAAGAAAACATTCAGATTTTGTATAGATTTATAGAAAATCGCCTTGCCAGTGGAGAAATCCAGCCATATCAAGACAAAAGTTGGGACAGAGGAAAAGTCGTCTAGGTTGCCATCATCAACTGGTTACGGATTGAGAAAACCAGGTTGTGTTGTTTTCATAGCCTCTTAAATGAGGTTATAAAATTATTTTTAAAAAAACAGATTTCCACCCGTAGATAAATTCGCAGCTGCCACTGTGTAAGTAAACGAAGGCTCGTGAAAACTTTTTGCAAAGAAATAGTCACCTCTTACTGCTCTGCAGACAAGCAGCATCCCTCCACCCTCCCTTTCTCGCTCCTGCGTTACTAACCACACCAAGACGAACGATTTTATTAGTTCTTTCCCATCTCCTGGGTCTCCATGGATCATACCAGCAGCGTGTAATGAGAACGAGCAGGCAGAGACACTCCCTGTGTGTGCCGAGACACAACCAGAGGCATTCTTATGGCCTCACATCCTGATAATTAAGCCTGTTTCAAGTATTAAATGGAAAGGCCTCCAGCCCGTATTTGCACTCTGAAAAGCTGTATTCTAATTCATGTTGGTTAATGTCTTAAGCAATGCTTATTAAAACCCGGTGTCAGCAAGTTGGTGTTCGTTTGAGCAGGAGAGCTGACTGCAGGCAGTTCCAAGGCGTAGCCTTTATCACCATTTACTGCATATTCAAATCGTGGTGTGCCCTGGCCATGTGTGGAACTTCACACTTGTTTATCAGTTTGGTTACCGTAATCCTCGAATCAGCTTTGTAGAGGAAGTTCAGAGTTAGCACTGCAAACAGCTTGCCAAGAACTCAGCAAACACATGCTCGTCTGACCACAGCTTTACATTTTCCCAGTACATTCCAGCGTCCAGACACAGAAAATAGTTTTAGTATCTGGTGCTTTATGATTGAGTGGCCTCTGGGAAGGTTTAAGTTCTTGCTGTTGTAGCGTGGTTGCCCAGAGAAGCTGTGGCTGCCCCATCCCTGGAAGTGTTCAAGGCCAGGTTGGACGGGGCTTGGACAACCTGGGATAGTGGAAGGTGTCCCTGCCCATGGCAGGGATGTTGGAACTGGATGGTCTTTAATGTCCCTTCCAACCCAAACCACTGCAGGATTCTTTGATAATCCAGCCATCCACTTTGCAGGGTAGGGCTCAATGTAAAACATTGCATTGGGAATACTTACTGCACTTATTCTTGATCTATAAGTGTTGAATTCAGGAAGCAGAAAATTGTACCCTTTTACTCTGAAGAATCACTATTTATGTGTCTTGAGTGTTTCTGTTTTCTGAATTGAATATAGCAAAGTGTTTACCTTCTAGTAAAGTTACTATTTGATATTAGAAATACCAGTTGGACTAGATGAACATTGCAGGCCCCTTTCAACTATTCTATTCTAGTCTAGTCTAGTCTAAATCCAGGTTATACCTCAGCTAAAACACTCCTAAAAGGAGAAAGGAGGAGTAGGAAGTTCTGCTACCTTGTAGCTCATGCATAAATTTAATGATCTTCAGTCTAAAAAAGAAATGTGAGTTTAAGGGTTTTTTTTATTAGCAGGTAAATTTATTTGTTGGTGCTATAATAAACCTCAAGGAAGCAGAGCATGCTCAGGCCATAGCTGTGCTGGGTGCTGTTCTGAAAAAATTATTCTGAATATCAGAAAAAAAATTATTTCTGAATATCAGAAAAGGGATCAGTCTGCAATGAGAATAGCATTAAGGGAGGAATGGATCAGGTCAGTGAGGACAAGCAATATCACTCAGCAGTCTTGACAGTTTGGCTCTCTACCTGTCTAATGACTGACTTTTCCTTAGTAATCCTACTGTAATCAGCTATCTCATCTCCAACACTGAAAAAGGCGAGCAATGTGCATTTTGCAAGTCAAGGTGGCAGTGACCATGTCAGCCTGGGCTGCAGTTTTGCTTCCCTTCTTGCTTCACATCCACCCAGCTCATGCAGCAGCAGAGGCATCTCAGGTTTACATTTCTCCTCTTCTGCAGCTGATAAAGGGCTGAAAGAAGAGGAGAGCAGGAGGTGGTACCTGCTACCTGAAGCCAGGGGCAGTGGCACGTGGAAGGGCACATGGCTCAACTGGTCTTGATGTGCGGGATTAAATCACTTCCAGGCCCTCTCTGACAGCATCCAAAGCTAATGGCTATTTTGCTTTCATTCCCTTTTGCTCTGGTGCCTCGATGTCTTGGTAGTACGTGCTCCCTGAGCCTGGGCTGGCAGCCATCCTCCACCCGACAGGGCCACGTGTGCTCCTGCATCAGCGTGAGGAACACCAGAGCCCTTGGCAGCTGCTTGGCCAAAGTGCATTCCCCTCCTCCCTGCAGATAGAGAATTCCTGAGCTGAGGTGGGTGGTGGCAGGAGGCAGCTCAGGGGCTTTCCAGGGTTTGACGGCGTTGAAGAACACCATACCCGTAGCAAACGACCTTATTTCCGTAAAAATGCAAATGAGCGTGCTGAAATGTGCTGCAGAAAGGGCACGGCTGGGACAGCTGCGCACTGTGGTTTCACTAGAGATTTCCTTTTTTTAAAGGGCAGGTTCCTCTTCTCTGCATATGTTTTTCCTGTAGCTGAGTATCCTCCAGGCTCACTCACAGTGCATGGAGTCCTCTCCGAGCAGCTCAGGGAGTGTGGCAGGAGGGGCGACTGCTCTGATTGATAAAACCGAGGCAGAGCGTTGTTTGCAAAGGGAGAGGGAAGCAAATGAGAGAGAGACAGGCCGAGTCAACTGCTGATGTAACTCCCATGAAGCAAATGGTCCAGTATCTGAAATTTAATCTTCTGATTTGGGCTCTTGCTTGTGCTGTAAACATGCTCAGGAGCCGCGATGTTGGCGCAGTACTTTGTGCTGGCACCTTGCAAGCGCAAAACAGGGGAGTATTCCTGCTTTAATGCTGTCCTGTGTGGCCCATGGATGCTGGAGCTTAGCTACTGACATCTATTTTCTCTATCCAAGTGGGTTTAACCAACAAGCCCAGAATGGCTGCCTTCCATCCCTGGAAGTGCTCACAGCCAGTTTGGATGGGGCTTGGAGCGACCTGGTTGGGTGGAAGGTGTCCGTGCCCATGGCAGGGGTTACAAACTAGCTGATCTCTAATGTCCCTTGCGACCCAAACCATTGTGTGGTTCTGTGATTCCAGCAGCCACAGAGGTGATGGACACAGGTGTTTGTTGGGGTGTGTGGGAGTGGAGCTGCCAGCCTGCTGAGGCTGTGGGAGCAGCCACAAGACATGGGGATTTCTGCCCTCCTGCTGCTTCTGCTGGGCTGGGGGCTGGTTTTCACCCCCTTTGAGAGGCATGATGTGACTTGCCCAGAGTTAAAAATAAAGCACCCAGCAGTGCCAGCTTTAGGTCTTCTGCAGACACCGCAGAACTCTGGTGTGTCTGTCTGTACATGAGCGCTGATGTACTGCAGCAGGAGTTGTGAGTGTAATGTGAGAGAAGGGGCTTGGGTGAAGGGCTCTCCTGCCACTGCCAGCACTGCCCATGCTCCTGGTTGGGGTGCAGACAGCCTGCAGCTGGCGTGGGATGTGACTCATGTTTCACACTTTGCCCCCAAAGATTACAATTCTTACTTGTCTGTGGTTTTCAGTCACTGTCAGCAGCGTGTATGGTTACACCTCACCCTGCCTGCTCAGGGGGTGCTGGGGCATGAGCTCATTCAGCATGAGGGACCAGTGCTGTTGCACAGCGTCTGCCTCGTGTCAAGTCTTTAAACTCGAGCCATCAGCCTCCCTAAAAACAGGGATGGGTCTCAGAGCAATGGGGATCATCGGAGAGCCACTGCTGCTACATGTGCTGTTGCTTTTTGTGTGGGTCTGCAGCTCATCTCCAAAGATTTTTCCTACTTACCTGTGCTCTGAAATGATCACCTGAGTCTAATGCTCCTGGTCTGTAGGACCATTCCCCTTAAATATAGTTTCTCTGAAGCCTTCAGGGACCCACTCCTGTCATTTTGGAAGGTGATCTTGGCCATATTTCTTCCATGTTGCTTATGCCAGCGTGTGCTTTCGTTTCACAGTACCCACTGCTTTTCCATTCCTGGTTGCTCCCTGAGTGCCCCCTGAGTTTCAAGGAGGGGAGGCTGTGTCAGGTTTGTCTTTACAGCTTCTACTCACTCCCAGCCCATTGTAAGCACTGTCAGTGTCCTCATAAGCAGAGTTCCACAGCCTGTCTGTCCCTGGGCAGAAACCTGGCCATGCTGTGCAGACAGTGGTCTGTGTTCCTGCAGAGAGAAGAGCTGGGAGTCATCCTGTCCTGTTTCCAGCAGCAGCCGAGGTCGGAATCTCCCCAGGTTACCTTTGCACCTGTAGGTGACAGTCAGCTCATCCTAAAGAGGACCAGGTGGATCCGGAGGTGCCCTGGGGAAGCTGCCCAGGCTGGGCTTGGTAGGGACCAGCTCTACCCAAGGCAACAGATCACTTGCTTAAATGGCCACAGCACAAAGCAGGCATCGGCTGATCAGGGTGTTGCAGTTAGGGAAATTAGTGCAACGAGTCTGATGAGGAGCAGCTGAGGGAGCTGGGGGTGCTCAGCCTGGAGGAAAGGAGGCTCGGGGAGACCTTCTTGCTCCTTGCAACTCCCTGACACGTTGTAGCAGGTAGGGGTCAGCTGCTTCTTCCATGGAACAAGCAACAGAACAAGAGGACGTGTCCTCAAGTTGTGCCAGCATAGTTTTAGATTGGGTATTAGGGGAAAATTTCTTCACAGAAAGGGTTATCAAGTCCTGGCACAGGCTGCCCAGGGCAGTGGTGGAGTCCCCAGCCCTGGAAGGATTTAAGAGACATGTAAATGGACATGTGGCACTTCGAGACACGATTTAATGATGAGCTTGACGGTCTTAGAGGTATTTTTCTAACTGTGAGTCTGTGGGCTGCACAATGCCCCTCAGCTTCTCCATCCCCCTTCCTGTTCCCAGTGTGTCCAGGAGGGGACATATTTCTCACTGTGAGAAATCCCCAGAGGCTCCGTGGGGCAGAAGGAAACCAGCGGTGCTCCTGAGTGCCAGAAGAAATTCCAGCCCTGGGTTTGGATGTACTGGTGCATTTTTTGGAGGGTGGGAGCTTGAAGTGGTTTTCCTCTCCATATGAGCTGCTGGAGCGCCATGGCAAGCAAAGCAGCTGCTGCAGAGCCCCTTCACCAGCCCCAGAGTCCAGCTTTGGCCAAAACCCGGCAGGCATTTGCTGTGGAATAACAAGAACTGTTCAGCTCAGCTCTTGGCTGCATGACACTGAAACCAGGCCTAAAAATAGGAGGATGTCTGACCCCAAAGTGAAGGATTTTCACTTGTAACCCAGCCTGGCGTCTGCCCAGGGTGACATCATCCAGAGGGGAAGTTGGAAAAGCTTCCAAATTCGTTGCTTTGCGTGGAGAAGTGCTAAATGCATGTGTCAGCAGATAATCAAATGGCACATTTGCTGTGGCCATGAATCAGGGGAAAGAGGGAATGGGGAAGGAAAGACCTGAAGAGGGAGGAAAAGGATTGGAACCGCATGTGGGAAAAGAGTTTTGAGAGCGTTGTGTGTGTATAACTCAAGGGGAGATGGAAAGTGCAAAAAAGGTTCTGTTCAGGCAGAGTCTGCCTCGTGAGGATGACACTTTTCTTTCCTTTTAAGTGTGCTGAAAGTTACTGAGCTGCACTCAAGGTTCTGATCATCAGCCCACCCAGTGGTATCTGGGGTTATTAGTCACAGCTATGGTTTGACTCTGCTTGATTTAGACTTACAAGTGTGTGGGCACTGCTCACAGTAGTCGTGGAAGCATCTGAGATGGCCAGGTACTGAATGACCTCCCTTGTTTTCAGCTCTCTGGTTGAAAGCAGCTTTTTCCAGGCTAACTTTCAGGGATTTGCTCCAAATCTGTGCTCACGTGGCATGGATGACCTTGCTATTGTTGTTCTAGCTCCAAGTTGCTCAAACACAGTTCCTCGTACTTCTGTGCTGAGCTGCTTTGTCTTCTTTAAAAGTGATAGTGAGTACAACATGTGGTCGCCGTTTTCCTCTGAAACTTGGTGTCTCTTCCCTTTGGATGCTGCCAGGAGACTCCTGTGCTCATCCTCTAATGAGGACACCTTTCCCTCAATGTTGATGAGCACATGCTGAAATTTGTACCTCTTTTCAGGTGATGAAAGCTTGGTGTGATATGGGATGTCTCCATTATCTGTTTTCCTTCTGCCTTTTAAATTCTCATTACATATTTATAATGCTGTTATAGCAAAGATGCCTGAAGCACAACTGTGGGCAGTGTTTGGTCTCTGAGTCCCCAGTGAAGCTGAAGGAACGGCTGTTGCTGTGTAAACACTGTGTCAAGAGCTGATTTCATGCATAATGCTGGGCATTTTTAATGAACTCTGATAATGAAAAGAGGGAAAGAGTTTTACCATATCAATGCAGGCATCTGATAGGAGACCAATTTATTTGGTTTGATAGCAAGGAGAGGGTTCAGGCATGCCAGCCTTTCCTTTTGGGGGTTTTAATACCCTTGGATCCTAACAACAGTGAAACTTTTCCTACAGACAGGCTGGTTTACAGGCATCTGTCAAAGCAACAGGCACACACGAGCTGGTTCTCACTTCATCAGCCTTTGGGTAGGATTTGTCTGACTAAGCAGGGGGATATTTCTGGTTGTCTGCTGGGAAATGACATGGCATGAAAGCAGAAGGTGGCCCAGGCAGGGTCAGGAATTTACTTCCCATGTTAGGGTGAAGTATATGGTCCAGGGAGGAGCTTGAACAGTTTTTCCATAGTTTGCCTGGTTTTTATGTGAAAGCTTGAAGTCTTTCTGACTGAGAGACAAACCTCTATTTGCAACTAGATAACTAGATGTGAATCTTCTTGGGTTTTTTTGATCCCTGACAGTTTTTATTAGGTACAGCCTAACCTGAATAGCGGTGTGAGCAGCAGGGACCTGAACCTGAGCAGCTGGAATAAATCTGGTGTACTCCAGTGGTGAATGCCAGTCCTGCTGTGGGCCAGCTGCTCCAGCACAGACCCATCATCCCACGGAGAATTAGTGGAGCTGACAGACGTGAGAGTGAGCACACACCAGAGGAGCCAGCTCTTATTCTTGCAGACAGAGCACTTTATTTTTCCTTTCTGGTTGAGATGTTCTAGCGAACACTCAACTTTCTTGTCATCTTTAAACTATGTAGAGAGGTGGGGAGTTGCCTTTTACCAAAGCAAATGGACTTTTGCTTTGAAAAGCCCCTTCCTGCAGTTTTTGGCACGACTGATCGCTCTGTTCTCAACAGCCCCCGAGCTTCATGATACGGTAGTTTTGTACAAAGCTGTGTTTTTATGCACATAAAGCTTTTTAGAGAAAACAGGTCCCTGGATATCTGTCCTGGGGTTTTAACAGACAGAGTTGGGGCTTATCTGGGAGGAGGGGGTGGGCCTGGGGGCTGTGAGATGGTGGCCAGAGGCGCTGGCGCACACATGGCGCTGGCCAGCGCTGCTGCACGTAGACAGGCTGTCAAGTAACATTCAGTTGAAAACACTGCATGTTAAAAGGCAGTTAGAGCATGAATTAAGCCATATTTTCATTTGCTCGGAGAGGCAGTGCTTGATGCAACGCTCACAACCCCCTTCCCCGTACTGAATCCTCAGGTCTCCCCGTCGCACCAAGCAGGCACCATGGGGGAACTCACGGAGAAACGTTTTCCCCTCGCCAGTCACTGGTTTCCACGTGGGTTTTTCTACCCTTTCTTTCTGGTAGTTAAATGGAAACGTGAACGCATTTTATTTCTGGAGCAGAGCTCTGAGATCCTGCCTTCCCTGCGCACACAGGGGCAGGAGGTTAAAGCTGGCAGTGGCCACAGGGTGCTCACGGACTCAAACATATGTTGGAAATGCCGCTCGTGACCGCCACGGGGGCACTGTGTGGGCTGAGCCCTCCTCCAGATGGGCTCCCAGCTGGCCCTGGCCAGGCACTTGGAAAATCCCAGTGCCCTGAGGAAAGCCTGGGCATCGCAGAGGGTGAGTGTGGCAGGGCAGAGGGAGAATCCGCTCCTCTGCGGGGCAGCACTGATCTTTCTCATCTCAAAAGCATCTCTGTCTCCCTTCATCAAGCCTTGGAGGTGCTGGTCTCCTTTGGGGGGCTCACAGGGGCTCTGCTGAGGTGGCTCTCCCCTCGGTCCTGGTAGTGGAGTGAAAGTCCAGGCTTTGGCTGAGGACGTGGAAGCCAGCTCCTGTTCATACAAAGTGGGTACAAAGACTTCAGTTGAAAGGGGGGGGAAAAAAAAACCTGTCTGCATTTAAATCAGCCTAATTAAAGTGGTTTTTTTCCAGGGGCTGGCAGGCACTGCATTGCCTGCCCAAAGTGATTTGTGCAATTACCATCTTTTGTGTGTGTCTGGTGGGGTTTTTTCTTACCTCACTCATTTACGGGACAATCACCTATGTGCAATCTGTGACTGTAAAGTTAGAAATAAGGGTCTGGATTCTCATCTGCTCCAAGAAGTGGAGTAAATGGGCAGAGCTTTGCTGATTTACACCTGCTGGTGCTCTGGGTGCCTGGAAATAGCTTAGCAAGTGTAAAAGGGAAAAAAAAAAGGAAAGGTTTCTCCATCCATCTGGAACACATTGCATCCATCAAGGGAAAGAGAGGCATTTGTGAGAGTGAACGCTTCATTTATCAGCGTATGAGCTATTGAAAAGCCTGGATGTAGCTGGGTTAATTATAACCAAGATTAGTCTTCTTGGAATGCAAAAGTAACGACAATCCTAATTTTACCAAATCCTCTGAAATTTATCGTCTATTTATTTAACACCCCGAACCCTTTCCTACGGCAGAGGATTGGATGGATTTATGGAGATGCAGTTTAGTAATCTAAATACTTGGGAGTTCATCTGTGGGCTGCTCTGGTTATTTTCACTGTCACCACTCGGAGGCCGTGGGAACTGGGATTACAGATGGGAGCACCAGGAGGCACAGGCCAAAAATCAGTGGTAGTCAGTTGTAACACACTCCTCCCACTCAGCTTTGCAGGTGAGAAATACCTGGCCTTTTGTAGGCAGCTTCAGCTGGTGCTGGTAAGGGAAGATTCCCTGTTGAGAAGGGAGCAAAGCTCCTCCCAACCCCCTCTTCAGGAGCTGCCTGTTTTTTCCTCTTTCTAGCATTTCTGTGGAGTTTTTTTCCCCGCACTTCCCCTTCCCTGGAAGTGTTCTGGTTGGATTGGGCTCTGAGCAACCTGGTCTAGTGGAAGGTGTTCCCTGCCCGTGGCAGGGGGCTGGAACAAGATGAGCTTTAAAATCCCTTCCAACCCTACCCGTTCCGTGGTTCTCTGTAAGGAAAGGCGATATGTGTTCAGAAATTCCCCGTGCAGGGAAGGTCAGAGGAGCAAGTGCATGTGGAGAGCTGCCTGCAGCTTCCCTGTGCCAAGCTGTGGATATCACCTGTCCATCTTAGAGCCCTATCAAAACTGAAAATCTTGGCTAGAAGCAGAAATAGCATCACGAAAATTAAAATCCCTTTGGGACAATTCAGGCTTTGTTAAAGAATAGGAGTTATCCAGAATCTGTGAAAAGGCAGGTAAAGGAGCAGAGCCTGGAAACCCTTTTGCTGCCATCATTTAATATTAGAGGAAAATGCCTGGGCTGGGGTTTAATAATCCTTGCTGGTCTTTTTTGTAATAAGTTCATAACTTCTAGGCCTGTCTGCATTTGTGGCTTTATGAGCTGTGCTGCCTTTTGGCTGAATATCTGCTCTTTTCTTACCACAAAAGTCAGCATCTTTTCCAGTGCAGCAGGAGCTGAAATGCACAGCCTTGATTTCCTGTTCAACTCTAAAGCACTGTGGGGTTTTAGAGTTTTTACAAGCACACACAAAACCCCAAACAACAAACCCTGAAAGATTAAAATAATGGTCCAAAGAAGACAGAAGGAAAATTTCCTTTGCCTCCTTCTGAGTCAGGATTTTAGTCCAAGGGGTTTGGTAGCACTCTAAGCCTTTGTGCTTCAAGACACAAGCCAAATTCTCCCTAATAAAATTCAAAAGGCATTTTTCCTTCGGGGCAAAAATTCTAATGTAAAATCTCCTATATTTTCCTAAACCACTGTCAGAAACTGGCCACTGCTGAAAGTGGAACAATTAGCTCAGGATGCCTGTCTGAACTAGTGTGATGGCTCTGGACTGCTACACCTTCCCATACAGGGGTGCCTTGTCACCAGTACTGCTGTGCTGTCACCAGGAAGGCCACCAGCTCAGGTGTGTCAGGTAGTCAGAGAGGCAGGAGGGGTTTGGAGGCGTGTTTGGGGCTGTATCAGGAAGCCTCAGTGCCCTGGTGGCCAAAGCAGTTTCTTTACAGTCCCATGCTCCCAGCTCCTGTGCTGCCATCCCCGCCCGCCTCTCACCTTGGTGTCTGACTCACGTTCCTGCACACATCCAAGTCCTGAAGGGTTTGGTTAAGGTGATGGATGGTGTGGAAATGGTGGTTTATCAGGAAACAGCAGTGCTTTGTAGCCCGGGAGCTACAAAACAGTTTGCCTGAGCAAAACAAGGGAAGGAATCTTTGCATGTGCTCGGGAAAATGGTGGGACAGCAACACAAAATGTACCCCCTTCATCCAGAGGACAGTTTAGTAGTCTCAGTGCCAGCTCTGCTGCCCATTTAGCCCTTCTGTAGGCAGGTTGTTGAACCTGGGAGCCAACAGCCGCTCCAGGTGTTAGGAAATCAAAGCGACTTCCTGAGGTCTTTGTATCTCACCGGTTTCCCACTGCAGTCTTGGCAAAAATTATACCAGTGAGGTCTCTGGCAGTGGGAAGGCAGGTTGAGGAGTGGCTCTGGCTCGTGCTGCCAGCTGTGCAGCAGCTTCGGACAAGGGAGTGTTGCCGTCTGTACGTGACTGGAGAACCATGTGCAGGTCTGGTCCCTCCCTCTCTGGCTGAAGCCAGTGGGAGCCTTTCTCGTCACTCCTGAAGAGCTGGAGAAGGTCTTTTCATCTCCCACCTGTGTCGCTTTCTCCCTCTTTGTTTGGGTTTTTTTTTAATTATTACTCTTTAAACATCACACGCTACAGTCGCAAGGGGCAGAGGTGTTCTTGAAACCCTGACCTGGGATCGCTTTCAGCTACAAAAAATGCTGTGGCAGTGTTTGTGCTGTGTCTTGGGAGAGTGTTTTCATGCCATGTAAACACAGGTTGTCTTAGAAGTTGCTCATGGAAGGTTTAGGGAAGCATGTTACAGGAAATGTTAGTTAGGATGGTTGCAGAGGGAGGGATGGAGTAACCTCCTTACCTTCCACCAGTGCCTTGGTTCCTCTGTTCCAGCTGCAGTGAACATTATTTAGCTCCAAGCTGCTGCTTCTGGCACCCTCCTCCCACACCCTTGTGTGGCCATTCTCAGGGGTTTTGTCCCTGCCAAAGCACAGCCTGTTACCGAAAGGCAAAGACAATTAAGAGGAAGTGGTGGAGTTTGTCGTATAAATGTTTAAAACTTACCCAGGCTGAATAATAATAACGCAGAGCATCGTTTCATCCAGACAGATGCTTCCTGGATCAAAAGGAGCAACTGGGTCTGATGGGAATGGATAAACAGCTTTGCAGCTCCCAGTTCCTGCAGCTCGGATCCCAGGTGTTGTCCCAGTCCCTGCCTGGCTGTGGGTCACTCAGGAGAGGGAATCGTGAGCAGCCCAAGCCCTGGTTGTTGAGGGGTCTAGATGGAATCCTGAGTCCCAGCTCCAGCAGGGGCTGCTCCTGCCAGGTTCAGGAGGGATGTACATGGACACATCACCAGTGCCAGCAGCCCCATCTGCCTCCTGACACAAGAGTGCTGCTGGCTGCCTGCTCTTGGGCAGTGCCCCACATACATGTCCTGGTCCTGGGAGCAGAAATCGTCTCTGGGTGGGTCTGGGCAAACCAGGGCAATCAAAAACTTCTCTCAATCCCCTTTCTGATCCTGGCGTTGTTCCCACATGTGCCCTTCTGCCCTCCTTCCCAGATCCCCTGCTGCCCGGGTTGGTGTTGTTGAGCAGGGACCTCCTTGCTGGTGGCTGAGCTGTTCCTGCTCAGTCCCCTTCAGGTGTTGGGACATCTTGGAGGCATCTGTTCCCAGGAAAAGCCAGGCCCTTCTCAGCAGGATGCTGTAACCCCTAGTGCCTCAGGGGTAGGCTGTGTTCTCACTCCTGGCTGTATCAGAGGGATTGAGGCTGTGTTGCAAGCTTGAGGGAAAGGTGGAGGAAGAGGTCTGGGGGAAAAGCAACCCAAGCCATTCCTGGGCTCTGTAGGTGGAGAGGAATCTGGGGCTGGGAGCAGAGTGCTGGACCAGCACAGCCTGTGCTCCAGGGCCCCGCTGCACTCCCAGCCAAACCCACACACACGGCCAGGTGGGTTTTATCCAAGAGAGCTCAAGGAAAAACAGACAGAAAAACTGTGCTGCTTGTTCCAGCTCATGTGCACCTGTGTTTTCTGAACAAAGTCCTGTGAGAGTGGCTGGAGAGAAACCCCATCATGTAACCCCCTGCAGGGGCACTGCAAACAGGGTCTGTATCAGCGCTGCCTGCTTAGCAAACACGCTCGTCCCAGGTGGCCATCATCTGGAAACAGGCTGATTGCCAAGTAAATCCAGGAGCTGCTGTCTTTATAGGAAACTCCTCGAGGATTGACGAGGCAGTAAAACAACAGTTTTCTGTAGCAATTGCTCTGTGGGGAATTCGGTCAGATCGCTGCGTTGCAAATGTATAGGACGCCTGCCTATGGAAATCCTTGAGAGTGTGATAGAGTTTAATCAATCCCATTTGCTTGGATGGAGAGTCAGCCCAGATCTCTGTGGCAGATGCCCAGGAAATGCTGGAGGCAGCAAAACCTGTTCAACAAAGCTATGTGTGGCCCCTGTGAACAGAATATACCGAGTTTCCCTTTTTCTCACTCAGTCAACCCCTCCTCTTATTACATCTCAGGTGTGTTCAGTCTTCTCTCATCCTGTCATTTTCCTCATTATTTAACTTCTCTATGTCTTTGGCCCAGATTCCTGTTTTGTTTTTTTTTTTTTCTTTTTTTTAATGTATGTTCCTTGATCCTTTCTTGTGCTTCCCACTGTGCTGGGAGGCAAGAAGAGGCAGTTGCACGTGACAGGGCCGGTCTGCAGCCCTGCTCCCTCTGAATCCCTGGGACTGGGCACAGGGTCAACGTGCTGGGGGTCCTGGTGGACTCCCAGGGATGCTGTTCCCTGTGATGTCCCTTCAGGAGCACGTGTCAGGCTGCAGAATGAGCCCCCCACCAGCAACGGGCTGTGGAGGTGGATCCTGACTTTGGAATTACACCAGTCACGCAAATCCCAAATGGGTTCCTAATGGTCTGTGTTGTTTTAAGGGAGCTTTTTTTCCAAAAAAAAAAAAAAAGTGGACTTTCTCAAGCGTGTTTGTTACTGCTTTTGAAAACTCGCGGTTCTGGTGCGTGTCCAAGCTGTGCACAAGCAACAAATAGTGAAAAAGAACAACCTATTGGCACAGGAATGCAGGGGCCAGCTGGTTGGACTGCGTATTTATTGGACTGCAGATACAGGCAATATGGAAATATGAAGATCTGCTGTTAGTTTAGGCTTCTTCTTTGTCTGGTTCGGCTGTCTGTCCTTAAAAATAACAGGGAAGTTTCATGTAGTTACAGGAGACTGGAGGGAAGTTTATTCTCTTGATTTATCGGTTCCAAGTTTGCAGTTTGCTCACCAACTGCATGTTGTTTGCCATCGCTTTCATTCCTTCCCCATGGTAGCTAATTCTTTTTCTCCCTCTGTTTTCTGGATCTTTTGTACAAAGGAGGTGAATTAGGACCTTCCCAAGGGCACAGAGCTGTTGTAAAACCATGGGAGGGCTCAGCACAGGGAAGGTACTCCCTGGAGGGGCCAGACTTATGGGGAAATCAGGCCACGTGGCTGTTGCTATGTTGCCAAGCTTGTTTGAGGAGATAGTGTGGGAGAAGTGTCCTTTATACTGAGGTTGCTGGGCCTGCCATCCAAGTCAATGCTGGCTCCACATCCAGCACGTGTCTTGTAGTTGGGACACTTGGCAGTGATTCCCTATCTGCTAATCATAATTACTGGGACAGAAAAAACCCAACCCTGCACCAATCTTGGTCTTATCTGCTGGGATTCTTCAAGAAAAGGCACAACCTCCCTCCTCGATCAATCTCCCCAGGAGATGAAATATGGTATTTAACATCTTCCTAAAATAGCTAGGACTCAAAAAATCCCCAAGTGTTTTCTCTTTGCCTTGCAAAGTGTTTGCAGAAAGCGTCCTCCGGTGATCTTGAGTGTTAGAGGGGGAACAATCAGCACCAGAGCAAGTGGAATAAGCAGATAACTGAGCCTTGCTTTTCCTGGCATCAGCTGGTCTGATGCACTGAAGGGCACGTGGGTGAGGAGGAAAAGTTGGTTGGCGCTGTGGAATGACTTGGTGAGGATTCGTCCATCCTCATGGGAAAATCCCAGGGATTTCAGACATGCCATCCCAGTCTTGCTTCTCCTGTCATTCACAGGCAACAGCCCGGCTTAGTCTGATTTCAGAGGTTGGTACTCACGCTGGGCTGCAGCTGGAAGTGAAGGAAGCCCTTCCTCCCTCAGGAGGCTCCTGTGTCCCTCCTCTCCCCTCCTAGGAATGCCATAATCTCCCGCAGGTTGACTCTTACAGCCAGGAACTCCCTCTTCCTTGCCCTCCTTTCTCAAGGCAGTGCTCATTCCTTGGGCTCTGCCTCCTTGCCTGTTTTTTCTGGACATCTGTGGGCTTCCAGGAGCAGCACACCCTGTGTGAAATCCTCTGGAAACCTCGGATGTGCTGTTGGAAGTCCCACTGCATCCGTGGATCCTGCAAAGCATCACTTTGGCCGGGCAGCCTTTCTGAGCCTGCATCCCACTTGCAGCATCCAACTCCCCGTGGGAACAAGCCATCATTTTGTGTTGTCCAGCGGAGCAGCAGGTCCCAGGCCCTGGAACCACCGTTCCAGTAGATGGCATCAAAGACAGCGCGTTCCTCTGCCAGACCCGGCTCTGAGGGCTGTTTCCCCACGGTCCCATTTCCCAACAGCTCTGGAGCAGACATTCCTTAAAAAAAGCGAGCTCCTTGAAGCAGCTGAGCCTTTACAAAAAAAACAAACACCCCCCCCCCAAAAACCAAACAAAAAGCCACCAAAAAAACCCACAAACAAACAAAAAAACAAACCCACAACCACGCTGTAAATTTCTTCTTCTTCAGCATTAAGTGACGTGTCCCATGTCAGCATGGTGCCCGCTTTCCCACCTGGCAAAAGGGAATGGGTGCCTGCTGTTCCTGCCTTTTGCTTTCCTTCAAACATTCAGCCGTAATCTCACCTGAAAAAAGTGCATTGAAAAAAAAACATTATAGACCATCAGGTGCAGGTTTTGATGTCTGAATTTCGTTTATTTTATATACGTGTATGTAATTTTTGCACATGCCATGCCCTGCATAGCAGGAAGGTTTTATTTTTCTTTATTTATAAACTGTAAATAGGCCTCATAGTTGTTGGAGGTCTGCTGGACATGAAGAAATCCCTCTTCTTGATTCCAGCCTGCAGAATTTCCCATGATCAGCAGGTTTAGCTCATCAGGAGACTGCAGGTGACACACCATTTTTGAAAATCCAATTACTGACACTTCACATTTTTAAAATTTGATCACTGAGTCACCATTATTTCTGATCTCTTTTGGATTATTTCAAAATCAGGTTCCCTACATTAGCAGAAGGAGGTCAGAGTGTGAGTATGGGAGGAGGGAACATATCTGTGGTTTTTAGTTTTAAACTTAGACCCCTGTGATTTTTAAATGTAATGATCGTAACATACCCTGCCCTTGGGAAGTGTATTTCAGCTGCCTTCCAGTGCCTGCATTAGCCAGAGGACTTAGCAGGATTTTATGGATCTATTTTCAATTAAAAGGGCTGGAATTTCTTCCCACTGGGTTTGTCTTCTGCTCTGTTTGTAAATTCGAAGAATCAAGAAGGATTACCTTCCCTTCTTTACTAGGCCATAGATAACCACATACACCTTGAACTGCATCTTCAGTCCTCACCTACTCGAGGTGACCTTGGTTTAAACCCAGGACAGGCAGGATTTGGGCTGTTGGGAGAGGTTGAGGGAGGCAGCAGCATGTTGGGCAGTGCTGGCTGCAGGAGCACACAGCCCTTGGGGTGCATGGTGCTGCTCCCTGGCTGGAGGTCTTGCTGGAAAAGTCTGCGAAATTGCAGGATGCTTTTCTACCTTGGAGACTTTTTATTTAAGAAGATCCTGCTGAGTGCAGAGAATCACTCCATGTCTGTGTTATTTCAGTTTTCTGAGGTTCTTAAAAGCCCTGGAGAGCAGAAATGCTGGCAGGTTGCTAGAGGGGGGAAAGCACAGCTTTGTGCAGGACCTTGTCTTGGACCAACAGCAGAGCAGAGCTTGGCCAGGAAAGCAATGTCAGGGCTTTGGGGCTTCTGTCCTTGAACTGGAACTGAACCCTCAGTATTTTCACAACAGATTTGAATCTGGACCGAGGGGAAGGCAGAGAAATACCTAATGTGTTACCGGGGGAGAACAGTGGTTTGGCTGAAGGCAGGGAAGGTTGCAGAGGTCTGGTTGAGTCTCCCAAGAAAGATGCAAATGGGGAGAGTTACAGCACAGGGGTTCAGCAGCCAGAAAAGGAGGTGGACAGGGGGCTTTCTGCCCTGGCCTGCACCTCCCATGCCCCAGGCACAGCCCCAGTGCCCCTGCACCCGGAGTGGGCTGTGCCACTCAGCCTGCTGGGATCGGCATCACACCCACACCATGACGTGACCTGCTCCAGCATTAACGGGCGTTAAGTGAAGGGTGCTGGTACCTGTTGCCAAACTCTTGCCTGTCCCTGGCCAAACCGGGCATTTGCAGTCAGGGCTGAACTTGAGCTGGAAGCCCGGTGGAGAAGGGACTGGGGTGTCTCCTTGGTTTGCGAGGCCACTGCCGAAGTTTTGTCTTTGTCACATCAAGAGCCATGAC
This sequence comes from Pseudotriccus pelzelni, assembly GCA_035584735.1. NCBI lineage: Eukaryota > Metazoa > Chordata > Aves > Passeriformes > Tyrannidae > Pseudotriccus > Pseudotriccus pelzelni. Next base: position 33,332,896 of record JAWMRA010000162.1, read on the forward strand.
ACAGAGCTGGAACTCCAGGAAAAAACACAAATCTGCATAGGGATAATGCATTTGTTCAATGGATTAGATCTGAAAACAGGATTAAGCCCTCCTCAGGGCTTTGAGATGGCAAAAAGAAACCTCAGCCAGGCCAGTGGATGCTCCTGTGGCATGGTCGCATTGCACTGCTACAAATGGTGTTGGCGCTGGTGGCACCTTTCAGTGGGTAGTGGTGCCTTGGGGGATCTTTGAGGCTGCAAGGGGCTGTCAAGCTGATGCCCACCAGGGTCTGGGCCAGCTGGGAGCCTGCAGATGTGCCCCTGGCCTCTGTCTCAGGTGGAAACAAACAGCATCCCCCAGGATGAACAGTCCAGCTCCTCTTAAAACGTCCCTGCTGCAGAGGGGGGAGGGAGGAAATGATTACAAATTTAGCACATGGTTTCTAAGGCACAAACTTAGCCCAGGATGTTGGAAAATCTGCCAACACCAGTGATACACCCCTTTCACAGGGGTTGAGGCTGGACTGTGTTTTCCAGGTGGGATGGTACCACTGTGCTGCCGAGTGCTGCAGTGCCAGGGAAAAGTTTCCTTCCCAGGGAAAAATGATGCAAGGTGTCACTCCCTATGTTACTGGTTATCCTGTTCCCTGGGAATGAGGTGGGCAGAGCTTGAGGAGCAGGCATGAAGGGAAGAAGGGGGAATAGGGGAATGTAGATGAAAGAAAACCAACCTGATGCTTTGCAAGAAGGGATCAGAGTGCCTAGGGCCATTCAGGTGTTATCCTGCTTACAAGAGCTGAAAAGCTGAGGAGTGCTTGAAACAGGGGTAGGAGGGACCTCTCCAGGTGACACTTTATAACAAGAAGATTTGTCAGGCACCTGAAGTCCACAAAAATTTCCTGTTAGGAATTTTGCTGAGAAAGGACAGGAGGGCATGCTCTCAGGATGCTGCTGTGCAATGACAAACCCTCTGTCCCACAGATTCCTCGTTTGTAGCTTCATTTTATTTATTCACACAATAAAACACCCCACTCAAAAATACCTGGGGACTTCACCCCACTGACCAGTCCACAGCCCTTGGCTCTCACATGCAGTCCCAGGAGGCTGAATTTGGCTTTGCAAGCGCTCAGGAATGAAGGAACGAATAAATAACCCTTCCTGGTCTATGCAATTCGCCATTTATAGTCATGCAACAAAATCCTGCATCCTGGTTTTCAGAGAGCTGGGGGCTGATGGGAGAGGGAGACCCTCTCCATCCCTGTTGGGGGAAGCCTTGTCCTACACGTGGGGCAAAGTGTGCCTGATGGGAAAAGCTAAAAGGAGCCTGTGCTCTGCAAAAACCACAGGGAAGCCATCCAACTGCAGCTCCATCTGGAGTCAGCCTTGTCTAGTTTCCATGTCGTTCATATATATATATGAACAGAGAAGCCAGACAGGCTTGGGTTTGTGCTGAAGACATGTAAAGGCAGCAAAGGAGTCTGTTGTTTGGCTCACAAAAAGATTTGGCTGCTCTCCCGTGACAGGCAGGGACTCACTTCTTGTGCTTCACGGTTTGGTTTTGGGGAAGTCTGGAAAACTGACCTCCTTGTTTCAGCGAAGGCAGCCCATTACCTGGCTGGGACACTGGGCACGGAGGGGATGATGCTTTGCAACCTACTTTGAGCAATCTCCTTTATGCTTCAGATTTTGCAGAGACTCACACAGAGGTTTCCTCTGTAGTTGTGCCAGGGAGGGGCAGGGGACAATTTAGAGCCAGATGGTTTGTGAAGGGGCGTCGAGAGCACAGGACACGTGAGGACAGAGCTCTGCCCAGAGAAGTTGCACCTCCCTTCTTGTGTGCGTTATCAAGAATTAAAGGTTTGCTGTAAGGGGTTGGGACTTACCCTGCTCTCTTAACTTCATGTAAACTTTTAAAAAATAACATTTAATTTCATCATTTCAACAAAAGAAACATTAGCTCACATTCCTGTTTCACAGGGGATCACACTTGACACTCTTGGGAAACAGGAGTTTGTTCTAGCCTGTGAGATGCCTATTTTTGGTTTTTTTGGGGGTTTGTACATGTGTCCAAATTCAATTTATCTCTGCTAAAGTGGATTTCCTTTGTTTTATTTTCCTTTTCCTTTTTTTAATATCTAGTTTATGGGTCTGTGAAAACAGTCATACGTGGTTGCTGTTCTGTTAAACTTGAAGATATTACTCAGCTCATCTGTTCTCAGTGAAGCTCTTACGCATTTACTCAGCTTTAACAAAGCCTTAATCTTGCCCCTTACTCAATCTGTGCAGGGTTCAGTGTTCACCCGAACTCCCTGAAACAGCCCTAGTGCCAGATAAATTTGCCTGCTCCTGCTTGGTTCTCAGCACAATCCAGTGGGGGCACAAAATGCAATTAGCAAGTAAGGGCTTCACTTGAAATAATTTTGTCCCATTGTCTGCCCCAAAGCTGGAGCCGAGCAAGTGGAAGAGATTGGGTCTGGCACCAGAGTAGTTGAAGGCACATCCCTGCTCCCTGCGGTGCTCCTTGAGGATGTGTGCTCAGAAAGCTGGAGGCTTTAGCCACAAGACAGATGTATTATCACCCTTTGAATAGCCAGCGCTGCTGTTCTTGTGCAAAAACCCAGAGAAGGCTCTTTATCTGAAACCAGAATTGCATGAAAATTAGCTGGGGCCGGTGAAGTAGCATCTGTGTTGTTTTTTTTTTTACCCCTGCTTTTACCTCTCCTCATCTCAACATGTAAATCCTGTTGCTAATGGGATTAATGGCACAGAAACCTCGGGAGCAAAATCTGCGGCTTTAGGAGGAACATATAGCTGAGTTTCCTCAGTAAATCCGATCACTTCTGTTCAGGTCGCTTAGCTGCAGTGTGCCCCTGCTCTCAGGTGCCTGCTAACTTTCCTAGTTCTCACCAGAGTTTTTTGGCCATATTTGTGTACACGCATATGCAGAGTCACATGCATTTGAGGCTTCTCTTTTTATATCCCAGAAGCAAAGGAGCCCAGCAAAGGGAGGTGTGAAGTCAGCTCCGCTGTTAAAGGCAATGTTTCCTTTCTTGTTGCTTCCATGTGGTTGTTTGCAGGTGCTCTGGTGAGCACAGGTTGCCTTGGGTGGGTGCACACCTCAGGACTGCCTTTGGCTTGGGGCTGCCTTGCTGGGTTTGGTGTCCTTGAAGTCCTGTCTTTATCCTTGAATTAGACTGAATCATTTTAGAATCACAGAATTATTTAGGTTGGAAAAGACCTCAGAGAGTCCAATCTTTCCCCCAGCACTGCCAAGGCCACCACTAAACCGTATCCCCAGGTGCCACATCGACATGTCTTTTAAATCCCTCTAGGGATGGGGACTCCACCACTGCCCTATTCTTCTCCCTAACCTTGGAGAGGTTCTCCTTAACCTTGTCTTTATTTCACAATGAACTTGCAGTGTGTTAGTTGTTTGAACATGGCTGCTTCTGGCTGCAGAGTCCCTCCTTTCTGGGGCTGCCAGCACAAGTGACGTTATCTTATGCTAATGTGTTCACCTGATTGCATCTTCTGTCCCTCCAGCTCCTGGCAACCTGACAGGCACAGAATTAGGTTTGCTCCCTTGGTGCTCTTTCTTCTCTACTCAGTTGGTTGGGTGTCTCTCTTTTCAGTGAGGTTGCAATGCAGCCCTCACTGGACTCAAACCCTCTCTGCCTTCTTGTAAACTCCTACCATGGACTTGTACATCAGGCAAGCAGAATTTTTAAATCAACTTCCAAATTCCAGTGTAAAGTCTCCTCCCTCTATCAGTGCAGGGCACACCCAGGTGTGCACAGTCGAGGACTTGATATCCTGAGTAAACACCAGTCACTGACTGGGTTAACGTGGCCAGTTAGGGCTGTCTAAGATGAGATTGTCCTGGAACTGAAAACCTCACACATGCTGTGGCACTGCCATGGCAGGGCTCGGCAGCGGTGGAGTGGTGGATCCCAGGCTCCCCATTCAGGCCGTGATTTGGGCTGAGAGAGGTGACCAAAGCTGTCGTAAAAGTACTGACTAAGGTGCTGTATCGCAGCGTGGGGGAGCTGCATGACCACGGTTATGGATGTGTTGTTGCAGGTGCCGTGACAAGACCAGAAGGGTTTGAGCTGTCAAACTTACTGCAAGAAGTCACACACCTCTGTTGTGAGCAGGGAGTGAGGTGTTGCTGCGTGGCTGTGCTGAGCTTGGTTTGCTTCAAGTGTGACCCAAATGAGATATTTTGAAGACAGGAAGCCTTTAGTTCAGCCTGGTCTAAGTGTCACTTCACATGCTGCGTGGTGGCACCCTGACTCATAACCACAAGCTCTTCCTGAGCCCACACGTTTTCCTCCCCAGCCCTGCCCTTGAGCAACTGCTGCTCTTACAGAGCCCCTACCCTGCTCCTATGGTCAGGAGGCCAGAAGGGAGCTGCACATGTCCAATCCTCCCCACAGGTCCATCTGTCTGTCTTAGGGAAGCCAGGTTGGAGGAGGATCCTCTGCTGGAGCGAGCAGCTGTGTGTCCAGCAGCATGTCTGGCCTGACCATGCAGGGGGCTCCTGGAACACTGACACCCCCTGGGTGTCAAAAATCAAGCCCTGACACCAAATTCAAATAACTGATGCACCAGCTTGTCAGTGCCTTAATTGCCCAAGCTTGGAGGGTGGTTTTGGGACCCTTTGTTCCCCTTCAGAGGTAAGTTCGCATTTCCCTTGTGCCCTTCCGAGCATCTCCAGGTGGTTTAGAAACAGGAAGGGTTAGTGAAGGCAGCTGAAGGTCAGGGCTGGGAGAAAAGGGATCACAGATGTTTGAAAATACTTTTTTGTGGTGGCTGGGTAGGCCTCAGGAGCGGTGACTTTTTGGCTTTACAAACATGTCATTTCTGGTAGGAGCTGGGTGGAGACATCACCTACAGCAAACAACTCTCTCCTGCCTTAGGCAACATCCAGAAAAAAAGAAAGGGTTCTGTGTTTTGTCTTAAAGAAGTACAGAAACAGGTACTGCCAAAGGAGTGGAAGAAATTAAGTCCAGTGCTTTCCAGGGAGAACATCCTGTTTCCAATCCATTCTTCATTTGGCATTAAAAGGTTGGATTAAAGTATGTCAGTTCCTCCTAGGGCTGCAAAGCCAAGAGGCAGAGCTGTAGCGCGGCGCAGACAAGAGCTGTGAGCTCTTCCCTGCTTAATCCCGACCTCCTGGATTCCTGGCGCTTCAACCCTGTGGTCTCTTGAGCTCTGCTTTACTTTTCTGATCCCAGCTTTGCTTGGCCACTGCTGATGCACCAACACTGAGCACCTTTTCCCCCGTGGCTGCCGGTGGCAAGGTGTGTTGTTTAATCTCTACGCACGTTGTTGCAAGGTAGCGATGACCTCCCTGCTCTACCCTTTGTGCCCAAGGCAAGGCAGCGAATGGTACAGCTCTAACTGCAGTGGTGGGCAAAATGCTCAGAAATTAGGTATGCAAAAGGTTCAGAAATACAGGCTGCCCCCATCTCTTCCCCCAGGCCACGGGGCTGGAGGGGACTGAGGAAGTCAGGATTCAGAACTGGAGAGCAGAGGAGAGGTAGCATGGAAGTAACAGTCCAGATCTATATTCCGTCTATTTCTGAGTGCACAAGAAAATCTTATCGGGATGCATCCTTTGAAGTAACATGAATTCCGCTTGGATGAAGAATCTAATTAAGTGCTGCAGGCTTTAGACAACGCATTAATATTTTCAGCAGTTTGACCCCAAACAGCCATTAAAGCTCTTTCTGATAGCTAAATATGTGTTACACGTTTTTGCTTTAATTAGAGCAAGATTGTAATCCATACTTCGGTTAAGTTCATTACAGTTAGAAACTTAATACAATCAAAATACCAATTGGTCATTAGCTAAGTCCACTGTAATTAACATTTGCAGAAAACTTGTAATTGTGTGCCTGTCCTTCACAGCAGGTGATGAGGCGAGCGAGGCCTTTCTCCCTTCTGATGTTTAAATCAGCACAAACCCTATATTGTGCGTCCCTAACTCGTGGAATTGGAGCCACAGAACGGTTTGGGTTGGAAGGGACCTTAAAGATCATCTAATTCCAACCCCCTGCCATGGGCAGGGACACTTTCCACCAGCCCAGGCTGGCTGTGTCAGGGGACGCTCTGGCAGTGCCCGGGTTGTTGGGTGGGCAGAGACAGGCACCCACAGCGAGCGACGCCGTGGATGCTGTTGGAGCCAGAGATGGGCACTGGCTGTTGGCCAAGCCGTGGCAGCAAGCTGTGCCTTTTTGCACTGGCAGCCCGTAGATTTTCTCCAAAATTGCTTGTCTGCAGATAGTAATGAATAGTCCCTTTATGCACAGTGACTGAGTAGTACTGGTGTCGCCTCCCTGAAAAAAATCAGCATCCCTCCTCGAAGGGATGGAATTATGCTCCTTTTTCCATACACAGGCTGCATAATTCACTGTAATTTTATTATCTCTGTGCACTCAGAACTGCACCACATGGCTCTTCTGTAAGTGGTGAAGGTAAGAGGCTACACCAGCATGAATTTCCTTTAATAAGATTACACCATGATAATAGGCTACTAGAATAATTTAGCTTCTAATGATTTTGTTCTTCCTTGCTTCCACATGATCAAGGGCAATATGCATTAAAGTCGCAGAGGCTTTTTTAATTATGCAGTAGTAAAGTATGTATTTTATCTAACAGTTGTAATATTCAAAGGGAATTTCTGTTTTTGTGGGAAAAACTTGTTTGGTGTTGCCATTTTCAAGGCTCCCTGTGTAAGCACATGCAGGCACACGGTCGAATTTCTGCGATATCGTGGCAGTGTTTTTTGTGGGAAAAATCCAAGTGTTGAAACATAATGCAGCCAACCAAGCTGTCTGGAAGGGGATCAACCTTGTAATACTTTAATCTGATTTAAAAAAAAAAAAAAAAAAAAAGTAAAAATTGTAAATGATTTCTTCATGGAGATGAGTTGCCTAACATCAGGCATTCAAATTAGGAATCGCTGGCTCGACTCCCCTGGGGCCTCAGTTTCCCTTTCAGTAAAACAAATGAAAGAGCCACTGGCACTTCCAAACCTGCCTCGGTGGGTATCCCAGGCGGTTTATGTTGCACCCTGGGAGCACTGAGAGATTTAGATCCCTAATGTTTGCAAAACTCTCCAAGATCTTTAAAGAAACAGCACAGAGTCTTACTTTAACATTCCCAGAGGCAGCACTGGGTAACGGCTGTCACCTGGATTACATCCAGTCCTTGGAGAGCGTCATTTGATCCACGATCCTACCTGGCACAGAAAGCTTTTAGCCCTCCACGGTGGAGTTGGCTTGACCTTCAGAGCTATCTGAACCTGCTATGCCATGTGCCAGCCTCCCTCCAATCTCTGCTCTTCTGGACAAAATATGGCTTAACGTGGCACACCTGGAACAATAGCTCTTCAGTTGAATTCATATCGACATAGTTCCTGACACAAGTGGGGAGGGTGGAGGCCCGGTGCCACACATCTATTAATCAGGGCTGGGTGTCACTTTGCAATTCAGAAATGGTTTGTGCAGACCAGAGCGGAAGGAAGCAGAGCTCTGCAATGAAAGACTTTTGAGGTTTGCTCTGAAAAGACTTGTCACCGATCATGACGTGCTTCCCCACCTCGTGGCCTGGTCTTTGTGCCTTATGAGGTGTAGCCAAGAGGGCAGAATTCAAGGACTTCCCTGGGTCCACATGGAGAAAGGAGAGAGACAGATGTCCCTGCATCTCACAAAGCTTTGGAGCTACATAAAGGATGAGGATTTACAGCAGATGGTGTTTGCACCAGGATCATTTGGTCTAGGGCTGCTCACCATTGCCACTTGGGCATGGTGGTGGGCACACCAGTTTTCACCTGGGCATGGTGGTGGAAAACTTAATCCAGGTGGGTGGGACTTCAGCTTCAGGGTCAGATGGAGAGCACCAGCATTTCAAACAGTGCCTTGCTCTGCTGGCTGGAAGGAGGGTTGTATAACCCAGTGCTGAGAAACTCATCAGCTGCCTGAGCTCTGCCTGTGCTGGGTCTCTCACTCCTTTTCCAGCAGATGGGAAATAGTAGCAGAATTTTTCCAGTTCGTTGAGGCAGTGGAGTTGGGAAATGGGAACAGATCAGGTAAGTTTTCCTTTGTGGGGGCAAAGACCTTTCCCCACTGCTCCTAACCAGGAGGAATTAAGAGTGAGTTCTTCAGCCACTCCTCTGCCATCGACCCCAGGCTGAACCCTTGGGTCAGGAGCTGAGTTTTTATTTGGGACTTATGGACTTGCAAGCTAAATCAGAGCCCAGATGGCTTAGAAAAGCCCAGAGAGCTCCAACCTGAGAGCAGCTCTTGCCACGCACGTTCCCATGTTCTTTCAACAGGCCGGGGCTGCTGTGCCAAGTGTGATTTCAGAGGAAGCTTGGAAAGAAAGTCCAGCCACGTCTGTCATCCTTTTTTCAGAGAGCTTCTGATGCCTTTGCAATGTACAGAATAGCTGAGAGAAAGGGCTTTTACAAAGCTTGATGCTGGTCTTCTGTGCATCCTGCTCTCCTTCTTCCTAGGATGCGTCCTCTTCCTCCATGAGTCACCCCATGGATGAGAATGAGAGACTTTGCAGGACAAAGCAGGCAAAAAGAGCAGAAGCTGGCTCTTTGGGAGCGGTTGTGCCGTGGATCTGGAAGCCTCTTTAGCCTGGGGAGCTCAGTCCCAGGGAGCTCCAGCGCCAGTCCAGGCTGGATTGCTGCGGCGTGTTTGTATGCGTAGCCGCACGCTGTGCGGGGTGGCTGCCTGCCACCCCTCGCCAAAGGTGGACGTGTTTCAGAAGAGGAGCAGTTTTGCACGTATAAAAATATTCGGCGCCCGCGGCTGAGCCGCAGACTGCGCCAGTCGGCGTGTTAAAATGTTTCCTGAAGTTCGCTGGGAGGGGAGGATGCTCCAGGCCCGCGGGATTCGCCTCGTTGGCAGTAAAACAGCGTGACTGAGGAGTCAAACCTCTCCTGCTGTGGTGGCACCTGTGTCTGGCCCCGTCCCGGCACTCCAAGGAGGTGTCTCTGCTGTGACATTGGCCTGGGAAGGGGGCATTGGGAACTTGCTTGCTGCTCCCTGCTCTTGCTCTAAACACTTTGAAGGTGGCTTTGCAGGTGTCCATCCAGCCTTGCCTCAACACCCAGCTCCCAGCCCAGCACACCTTGGCTCTGCTTAAGCACCCCCGCCTTCCTCCTGCTTCATCCTCCCGCTGTGAGCCACTCACTGGAAAACTTCTAATTAAAGCCAGATTATTGGTCTTGGCCCTTCTTGTTAGTGTTTTGATTTGGGGTTTTCTCTTTTTAAGTCCCTTTAAAACGTCTGGATAGATGGTATCAAGGTTAATTTGTTTGTGATAGAAGAAGCGTTTTCACACGGCGGCTGGATGTTGTTGGAAAAGAGCAAAATTAATAGCTGCTCACTTAATCCTGATTAAACTGGCAGCTGGGAGATATTGATCAGTGTGTTCTCAGCAAACTATCCCTCTCTAATGCTGAGGGTAAACAAGCCTGGGACTGCGGTTACCTTAACCCTTCCCACGTTGGCAGCCTCACACACTGGGCAGGCGCCTGAACCGGAGCATCCTCCTGCTCCCCAGAAGAAGGGCTTTGCATGGCATGAGCTCCCTGGGGCACAGCCAGGCTGGCTTTAGCCCAGAATCTCCTGGGATTGCAGAGCAGTCACGCAGGTCTGGGTGTCCCTGGGGAGCCCTCTCTGCTGGGGACCCTCGGTGGCCCCCACTCCCAGCCGTCACATGGGATGCCTGAGGTGGATCAGTGCTTCATAGAACCCAAAAAACCCTCTCAGAGAGAGGACCCCGGGGGTGGTTTGCAGCAACTAATTTTAGGGGTTTAAATCAAAAACAGGGCTCGGCCAGAGCGGGCACCAGCTTGGACCTGGGCCCAGCTTTGCTGTTGTTTTGAAATCCTGCCGCTTCCACTGCTGCCGGTCATTCTCCCACTCATCCTTCTTATTTCTGACACGTGCTCTCTGGGGACAGATGGCAGGCTAAAACCTCTGCACCTCTCAGCCCACCTGTTTGATCATGCTCTCACCCCCAAAAGTCATAATCCAGAAGCAATTTTGAGGCTGCCAAGAGAGAGGAGGAAGCTCAACAGCCCCAGCTTTCCTGCTCAGGTGTTTTATTACTCTCACCAAACACGTGTTCCACATTCAAGTCCGTGCATTCTTAATGCAGCCGCTGCCAGACTGGCTCTAAACAGCACAAAGTGCTCTGGGTTGGGCCTGCCTTCGCTATTCACAAGGTCACTGCGTTTTTGCACCTCTGGCTGCTGCACTGTGGGTGAGTTTCTTGTTTCCTGCACTGCCCATGTTAACACAGACCAGCTCAGGAAATACCTAGGACTGTGTTCAGCCTCCCAGGGAAGGAGTGGGACTGCTGGAGTGGATGGACAGTAACATGACAAGGCAAAGAACAGCCTTCCAGAGAGCACCCAGAATGTGCTTTCCCCAAGGAGATCAGTATTGCACGGGCTCAGTTTTATCCTTGCCAAAAATTCCATTTAAAAGAGCACAACTCCTGCTGTTGGAGGTACCGGTACCAGGTCTGGCCCAGAATTAATTCTTTGTGGTCGATCTCGGTACTGATCCACCACTCAGTACTTCTGGAAAAGAACTGTGTTTATTTTGTGAATGTCAAATAACTGTTTTTCCAAGGGGTCAGTGGGAGACATGGAATGGAATTGACCTCCCTGATACCTCGGGCAGCATCACTCACAAAAATGGCATCTGGCTCTCCCCACTCCCTCCCATCCTCATCCTTGCTCTGCTCCTCCATCCTGGTGCCCTGCTCACATTGCATTTTATGGGATGAGGGTTCCTCACCCTCCCAGGTATCCAGAGAAAGATATTTCTCCAGATGTTCCTCCTCACGTGGCACGTGACAGCAGGAACATCCATTGTATGCTGCAAAGATAGACACTATTACAATCACTGTCCTTGGGCAAACAGGCGCAGGCTTCCTGTTTTCCTTGTTATCCTTATTCCACCCAATGTTCTCCATAGGTGCATCCACACAATAGCTGACTCTCAGCCCACACTTGCATCCTCTGTGCTCTGGCCCGGATGATGGATTGCTGGTGGATTCTGGATCTCTCCAGGATGCAGATCAGCCTTTACCAAGCACACTCTTGCTGACCACAGGGCCACTCACCCTCCTTGCATCCAAGTTTGTGAGGTACGAAGCTGTGGCAGGTGAAACCCAGTAGGGTTAAGCTGTTTTACAGCTGAGGGACCAGTGTAAATCTAAATTGCAAAACTGATGGAGTTCTGGCTTTATTGCAGGGGACTGTTATTCTCTTTTTCACGTGGTCAAGAGCGCTGTTGCCTCTGAGCTTGTAGTTCAGTTGTACCTTCAGGCTTCAGTGCCCTTCCTGCACCCCCTGGGGTCGATGGCATCACTTAGTTCTCCCTTGGGCACATGCCTGACTCCCAGAAACCGCCCTGTTGGCACAGTTTCCTTCTGCCACTCCCCAGGGGACCTTTCTGTAAGCGATCCTTCAGCATATTTGCCTTTGGATTTTCTTCATTCCAGCCTGGGCACGTACGGGTTCTCTCTGCGGGCTGTTCAGCCATCGAGCCCACTCAGAACTGACCGGAGCATTTTTGTGCTGTGTGGAATTCCTTCAAGTCCCGAGGAGGTGCCTGGTGAACAGTGGGAGTGCGTGTGTGGGCATCCAGAGGCCTTCACGCCTCGTGCTCATCGTTACCTCTGAGCGATGAACAAGATTTTTTTCCATAACCCCTGCCAAGCCTTGGTCCTTTCTCCCTCCATCCTCCATACGCTGGCCTGACCGGTCACCAGTCATCTCTTAGGTCTTGGTTTGTCCCAGGAGAACCACCAGTTAGTACAACATCCTTAATTAACCTTACTGAGTTATACCTAAGAGCAAACCGGACCTACCAAGCTGCTGCTGCCCTTGTGACAGGAGCTGTTCCTATTTGTAGGAAGAGAGAAGACACAGGTGGTGTTTGCTCCTCAGAATTTGGGATTTGATGCGCTCCACAAGGCTGCTGGAGGAGGCTGTGGATCTCCCATATCCCCATCCCTTCTCTATCCTTTGATTTGCAACAGCCTTGTACTTACTCATTGTCTCCTTCTCTCTCAGGTAAAATCTGAGGCAGCTGAAGCTTCAGACAGAAAGCACTTGGGGCAAAGTTTGTTTTCCTACTCAGAAGTAAGAAGTGTGGAAATTTGAGGTCACACCTCAACAGCCAGTTTGCCCTGATTAGGACAAGAGGCTCTTCTGCCTGGGTTATTTACCCCAGACAGCTTCCCTGTGGGAAATCTGGTCCTTTTCCTCTCTTCCATCATCTGGGACCAAAACAGGGATGGGGAGTAAAGGTGTTTAGCCAGGTGGATTGTGATTTGGACAAGTAAATGAATACATGGGTCAGTGAGGTGATTGTTTTAGCATCTGGAGCAAAGAGAAATGTTCCTTTCTTTTATTGTTATTCCTGCATACATGGAGGAGAAGACTCTTCCTAGCTAAGTTATATATCCGTGCAGCCTTGAGGGTAGATCCTGATTCCAGCTTATGTTTGGAGAAATCTGGTAGAGTCACAGTGTGGATTCATTCACAATAAATGAGACCTAAGACAGTGGAAGATAGTGGGTGAATTATCTGTTGGGTAAGATAGCGCTTTAGAGGGAAAATAAAGAGGCTCTTGCGATAATTCCTGAAGTCAGTGCATTATTTCTGTTTGTTTTACTCCTCTGCAGTGTAACCAACACCACTGATCCCTCCTCTGCCTTGGGCAACTCGTGTTCTGTGGCCATTAAGAGAAAGCAGCTCAGTCTTTCATGTTCACAGCGTGCTTGCATCTCCCCCTCCATCGTCTCGCAGCTCAGTATCACTGATGTTATGACAGAACGTGTTCAGTGCACAGAACTATTAAAAATGTAGCTCAGATGGTGCTGACGGGAGGCTGACATCTCCTGAATAATTTATTTGAACTGAAAAGATTTGTAACATTTAAGTGTTAGCAGGGCTCTTTGTTTTAACTCTTTCTGAGGCGGCTGCTTGTTGTCGTTCACTTGTCTGGGCAAGAAGTGGCTCGACCTGTTCACGCCTGGGTTGGACATCTCTGTCAGCCCAAGCCACCTCAGGGACAGTCAGACTGTTGGTCGTGCTCCTTTGGAGGCCGGAGAACTCCAGAAGAACTCGGAAGGGAAGCTGGAGGTGTTGGAAGAAGCAGTCACTGACAGTTGGATTGCCTCTGCCTTGGGAACAGCAAGCTTTTTCCAGGGTGGAGGATTGAAACGGGCTGTAATTACTGGCTGCAAAATATTTACAGTAAGCAAGGAATGGCTGGCTACCTTTAATTCCTGGCAGCAGCTCCCTTCCTTGGGGGCAGTGACTGTAAGTACTTGCTCTGAGGAGTAGCTGCTCCCATCCCCCTGTCCAGGGGGAAGTAACCAATGTGTGGCTGGTCCAGGGGTTTGCACAGAGTGGGTAAACCAGAGGGAAGGAGAGCAGTTTGTGTGATGGTAATCCTAATACCTCACCCATCTCTAAAGCATGTTGGAGCCTCGAGAGTACATGCAAATAATGTCTAGGTGGGAAATGGGGACTTGGAGCATGTTTAGGTGACGCTCAGGGTGTGCTTTCGTCAGTGCTCTGCTTATCGTTCCCGGCTCTCTGATGGTGTTTTTGCTCTGCTTTATACATTTTTAAACTGCAACACGGACAACTGGTTTGTGAAAGGTCACAAAGAGATCATTCAACGTAGGTGTCAAACACAAACCTGTGGGTTCTGATTCCGGTGTGTGCCCTGGGGCTTCCATGACTGCTCCAGAGAGCTGTGCAGTTAATGCGTGGAGGATGCACTAGCAGTCCAACCAGTTAGTGGTCGGACTCGATGACCTTAGAGCTCTTCTCTGACCTTAATCGTGTTGTGATTCCATGAGTGTGGCTTTGCAGGCCCAGGACTTGGTGCAGTGGAAGGAAAGCAGGGCCATAGCTTTCTTGTGTGCATTTAGCAGAAACTTTGTGCAGGGAGCACCCTTGCGCACAGGCAACCAACCCCAGTTTCCAAATTTATGCTGGAAGAAAGGCAATCACAAGGCATAGGCCAGCTCTAAGAGGTTTTATCAGTTGTGTTCTTGGTATTGGTGTGAGAAAAGCCAAGATTATTTCTGTGTGATTATGAGAGGGCTCTTCCTCCCTCGTTTTTTAAACGTGCAAGACATTACACAGAGATGAATCCTGCTCTCAGCTGTGAGGAACCAGTTCCCACTCAAGCCAAGGAAGCTGCTCACAGGTGGTAGAGGCCAGGATTTATCCCATACTTTATAGACAGATTTATTACTGAAATGTGCCCACACCACGTGCCCCACAGACAGCTGCTCCAGCCCAAAAGGGTTCACTGCTGAATCACAAACAGCTTCTCCCTCCTGCTCTCTCACTCTTATTGCCAGTCATGGTGCTTGCAGGGGTATTTCATTGCCTTTCAGTAATCCTCCAGGTTCCTCCCGAAACTGAGTTTAACAGTTTAGGTAAGACACAGTCTGTCTTTGAAGAACACAAATCTGTATTGGAGAGAGGGAATGGGAAGACAGAAATCCTGCTGTTTCTGGTTTACAGATTAGGCCCTGTGACATAGGGCAAACTCTGATGTTCTGGAAGTCAACACCAAAACCCATTTATAGGTCCCAGCTGGCCAGGGCATCATCCCAGTTTGTGACTGATCCATCCTCTTTAGGGCTTGGCCACGGATTCTTCCCTCACTCTGAATCTTCTCCCCACCTAATGGTGAAGGGGCTGGAAATACCTCGTTCTCCTGTGTCTGTTTTTTCCCGCATGAAGTTTCAAGGTGCTCACACAAGGGAGCAAAGTGTTGTTATTCTCACTTTTCAGCTGGGGAACCCAATTCACAGAAGGGCCAAGTGATGACCTGAGGTCACACGCCAGGCCAGTGTCAGAGGCAAAAGAGGGTTCTCCATGTCCTCTGTTCCTTCCCAGCCTCTCTCATAAACCCAAATAGCAATAAAATGAAACAAGGGTTCATACCAGGAAAAGCTGAATTGGGACCTGCATCAACTCAAGGTCAACCATGGAGTCACTGTGGCTCAGTAGAAACCCTGGAGTTAATGACCTCTGCAAAACTGATACATTTTTGCATAAGTATATTCCAAGAAATAATTAAGTCCCTATTAATTATAAAGACAGGAACTAATAAAACTAATAGAAGAGAAGAGCCAGAATCTCTAGGTCAGATTCATCTGAATCCATCACCTAGCAAAAATGTGTCTTATGAATAAATACACCCTAGAAATTAGTCTGATAAATTTTTCCTAGTGAAACAAGTTGTCTTCCTGCTTCATGTATCATTTTAAAGGAAGATAGTGGAATGTAAATTTTCTTCATCTAGGGAGAAACAGACACTCAGATGTGTCTGTGTGTATCCTTGGTTTGGGGATGGTGCTGACATCTGGGCAGGACATGTTGGACTGAGCCTGACTGACTTCAAGAGCTGTTGGAGTGGAGACCAGCACTGATTTCCATCCTGGGGAAAATTCCCCTCAATTCCAGCTTCTTTGTGTATTAGCAATTACTGTCAAATGTTTAAAACTCAATAGCAGTTGCCAAAATCTGTGTTGCCTCCCGAGGAAAAAAACCTCCTGATTTCTTCTTGTTTAAATGCCAAATATGTGGCTAAACTAAGGTTGACAATAACTAAGGTTTGGTTTTGGGCAGGTTCTGAGTCCGTGCACAGTCAGTGCCTGGAATATGCACACAGCTGTGACTGTGCTGGGGCTGTGTCTGTGGAAATGTAAAAATATTACTCTTAAAAGATACTAATCTTTCTCACATTTCCTGCTATGGTTTGAGGTGATCTTCACATAGTTTTGTTCTCGGCTGTCTCAGTGCTTTGAGTCCTCCTGCCTAAGACTCTCTTCTTGCAGTGATTTTACAGCCTCATGCATTATGTACCTTTGAAAAATGGTTGGTTGAGTAAGAGGTTTCTTGGTTTCAGCCAGAAGAGAAATACATAAAGTCACTAGAAAGTCACTTCTTTAAAGGAAAGCTCATATATACCATAAAAGAAACCAGAAGTGTCTCTGAATGAGATATAACGAGGCTGGCTGTGAGCAGAAGTAAACTCTTTGATTTTAAGACTCCGTGTTTTAATGCCCATGAAATGCATGAGCCCATGTGCACCTCACTGGCTCTGCCAACCTCCCACAACCTTTTTTTACAACACAGTGAGCAGTCTCAGGGTCACATGAAGCTGTCAGACACAAGAGGATGTTTCCTGCAGCCCTGTCTCTACAGCAGCAAAGAATACTGCATTGCTTCAAAACTGTAAGGAGAGGGTTATAAAATTATCATGCCTGTAGATTCCAGATGCAAACCATATGACTGCAAAGCCCTTCTCTCCATCCTTGTTTAAACTGACTCTCTCCTAAGCCTCCCCAACATCTGTCTGCTCTGGAAGTGCAGTTTTCCCTGTGCTCGGTCACATGCTCAGTGTACACCTTGTGCTGGGACTAAAAGGTCTTTTGACAAAAAACACTGTGCAAGTGATGAAGTGTTTGCTTAGGATTAGGTGCTGTGGTTAATATAAGCATTAAAAAATGTCTCTGGCCACTGTCCTGTGTCTCAATGGCCTCGTATTTCCCCTGCTCAGGAGACGGATGTACATCTGGTTGGAGTGGCTTTTGTCCTATTCCCTGGGCACAAAAGAAAAAGGAGTACTGGGCTTTTAAGTATGGAAAGTTATGCAGGGGTGCTAAATATATCAGTATTTCTTGGACCTGAACTTACCAGGATACGCTGTTCCAGCAACACTTCCAGCACGAATGCGGGAGAGGCAGGTCTGCTTGTAAGCACTTGGGGTTTTGTTTTGAAATAGGGAGGTACATCCACGTGTAAGGGCGGTGGTTCCAGCAGGGCTGGAGTGCAGGGCTGCCCTTGGGATCCTGCCTCTCTCTCCACTGCTGGGCTGAGCCCCTGTGAGCCCTTTGGATGCGTCTCCTCTTCCCGAGGACGATCCAGTTACACGCCTTGAGCTTTGCCATAGTAGCAGAGGAAGGGGGAGTACAAAGGTTATGGAAAACAAAACATTAATTTTCTTGACCAGCTGTGTTACAAGCAAAGTGCAGCTTATTTATACCCACGGCACAGTGTTCATAAATCAGGGCTGCTCTCCAGCAAGGCATTTAATGAGAACTATTAAATGATTTCACGATGTACTCATCGTTACCATCTGATAAAACCCAGCGCTCCCTCCGAGGACCAGGACTTTTCAATTGCAGCTTTTTGTGCCGGGGGAAGGAGCTGTGTGTGTGGGGGGGGTGGGAACAAACCCCTGGCAGCGTCAGACGTGTTCTGCAAGGCTCTCTGCGGGCACATTGTGTCAGGAGCACCGATCGCACGCTCAGCCAGAGCATGGAGCCTCCCAGCCCTTCATTAGGGAGATGGGCCTCTGACGTGAGTGGCCTTTGGTTTTATGTAATACCTTGCACAGAGAAAATACCTGATCTGACCTGGCCTCCATCTGCTGCCATAAATCACAGTGGGTGCCGCTCCCCAGGGGTGGGGGTGAGGCTGGACCCCAGCCCGTGGTGCGCGAGGAGTCACAGAAGGGTTTGACTTGGGAGCGACCTGAAAGACCATCCGGTTCCAACCACCTGCCGTGAGCAGGGACACCTTCCACTACACTGGACCAGGTTGCTCAGGGCCCGGATCAGGAAGCCGGGGAGCTCCACAGACCCTGCCTGTCTCCCATCCTTGGAAAACCAGGATATTTGTGGAATTTGTGGAAGTTCAAGTCAAAGGGGCCCTACCCGATCCAGGAGGCTCCCTGCACTGTGGGGCTGTGTGGGTGACCCCGAGAGCTTGTCCCCATGGGGGGCACAGGGCTGTCTACAGCCCTCTGGACTTCCCCCTGCAGATTTCCAGGCAGGAGAGGCTGGATCTGACGGCTGCACAGAGCCCCGCGAGGGCTCCTTTGTCACGGGAATACCCAAGCACTAAAATCACAGGATGGCTAATTTATGTGAGAAGGTTTTCTGTGCACCAATGGGGAGGGCACTGCTGCTCAGAGCCTTGACCCTCTCCAAGGGCTTAATTGCTAATCAGAGCCTGGATTCAGCAGCTCCCATTCTCTGACACTTTCTGCCTCCTTCAATAAAACTGGAGAGGCTCTTGCTTTATAACAAGGATGTTTATCTTGCCTGAATTTGTGGGAAGCTGTAGGAGGCTGTCCTTTCTTACTGCATAGCTTTAATGGGGTAAACAGTTGCTGTTACTTAGTTTCCAGCCAGACTTTCTTAATGGGGGCTGGGAGGAGGATTCCTTAATTAATCCTTTGGGAAAGTGGTTGGGATTCTGGCTTGTTGTTTTGGGTTTGTATCTAAGTAGCATCTCCCAGATGCAGAATAGCTAAACTGAGGTCCAAATGTCACCTTGCATATCTGCATCTCTCTGATGGGTAAGTTTTCTTCCTTCTTCAAGTGACCTGCTCCTTCATTTGGGATGGAACTAGGTGGTCTTGAAGGTCCCTTCCAACCCAAACAATTCTATGGTGCTGTGATTTTTTTTTTCCACCTCATAGAGGGAAGGAAGAGCCCTTTCTTGGGGAGGAAACAGCTGTGCGTGAGGAAAATCGTGTATGTGAATGGCAGCATGGTTTAACATTGACTTAACATTGACTTAAAGCTTGTCTTCATCAGCAAGGAACTTTCTGATGATAATTACCTGAGGACCCCGGGTTACTCTGCATAAATAGTAATTAAATATTTTTCAGGCCCTTTTTTGTATTGTCTGATTTCTTCAAATTTCCAGAGCTTCAGTATTCCCTGAGCAGTATTTGCTGGGTTAGCTGCAAAAAAAAGGGCTTTGTCTCGCATCAGAATGCTGACATGTTGTCAAAGGCTGCCACAGGATTCCAGCTACCAGTAGCACAGAGGCTAATAAGGTAAAATCAGATTACAGTGATGTAGGCAGAGATAGGTTCAGAAACTAGAAGTGCTTACAGGCTGGATGGAAAGCTTCCCCAAAGTGCATAGTCCTAGGCAGAAGATAAAAGTCTTCCATCAGACCTGGCTGGAGCATCACTAACACACCATTTTACTTATAAAGGCTGGACAAGTGACTTACTTCCAGAGACAGGAGATACGCTGAAGTCCCTGGAGCCAGGACTCGGGCAGGTGCCATTCCAAGTCAGAGTCTTCGGATTGCCTCGAGCAGACAGAGCTATGTTTCGTAATTCTAATTTTGCAGAATGTCCCAGGCTGTTTTTAACTAGAGTTAAAACCAGAGGCACTACGGGGACTGTTGCTCTCCCAAGCCACATGCCCATTTTTTCCTTCAGATTCCTGTGAATGAAAAGCGTGGTCCCACCTGTGCCTCCCCACAGGCACCAGGTAGTAGCTGTTTTAGGGGCACACAAATGTCTTCTCAGGCCTTTTTTTTTAAGTATTTTTATAAAAAAAGAAGAGGCTGAAGAAGGGAGGCACAGGTGGGGTTTGAAGGCTGGAGGAAACGCCTGGAAAATTTTTGTGCATGTATTTGGATGTGGATCTTGTTCTGCTGCAGACCAGGAGGGTTAATGGATATGTCATAGATCATGGAATCCTAGAGTGGTCTGAGTTGGAAGAGACCTTAAAGACCATCTCGTTCCACCCCCTGCCATGGGCACGGACACCTTCCATTAGCCCAGATAGCTCCAAGCCCCGTCCAACCTGGCCTTGAACACTTCCAGGGATGGGGCAGCCACAGCTTCTCTGGGCAACCTCACAGGGAAAGATTTCATCCCAATATCTATTCTAAACTTGCCCCTGTCAGTTTAACATGTCAGTTTAAGTGCCCTGTCTCAGTGTTGTATTATGTCTCTACAGGACATCTCTAACCCATACTGGCTAATTATCAAATTCAGATATATGCAGTCATAAAACCTGCTGAGCACTGCATGTGTGATGAGCTGCTCAAACAGCTTATACCAAACACATGTGGCATTCTTAAGTGTTCGTTGCTTTCTCAAGACGTGCCCATTTGTGTGGACTTCAGACCAGCTCCAGGCTGCCCTGCTGTTTCCATCCATGTGAGTGAACGAAATGGGAGTGAGGTGCATAAACAGGTCTGGAGGAAGGTTTGCCATTAGCTGCAGGTAGTAATTTATGGTGGGAAAGCAACAGGCAATTAAACTCCTTACATTGCCGAGCATTAATGTATAGTGCAGTAAGTCAGAACATTTCCTTTAATGTTTTACTTAATGAAGATGAAGTCTCTCCCTTTATGAAGTCTCTCCCTCTACTAAAGTCCTTTCCACACAGGGGCTTGGGTGGTTTGCTTCAAAACTTTATTATGTTTATATATATTACCCTTACACAGCACACACACCCCAATGCTGCATTCCAGGCTACTGTTTCTCATTGTAGACTAAGAAAAAGCAGCAGAGAGGTTGGATTAGCCCTCCACAGATTGCTCTGTGCTGTCTTGAATGCAATTTGAAGGGGACTGGGTTACTGTTGGGTTGTTTTTAACTTCATAGACAAATATCTCCACCCTGAAATGCCTTACAAGAATTTAGCAATGTGTGCAGAGACTACAGTCTTGGCTGTCCCACCTCCAGTACAAAGTGAGCCTTTGAAGTATTTTAAGTAGTATATTTTCTCAAAGGTATCGAGCATGGTATGTAAATAAACTTCATTTCAAGCCAGGTTGGGTTACAGAAGCAGCTGGTTCACAGATGGAACCAGTATTATGGGTTGTTCCTTCCACAAAGGATCAGTCTTCACTTGAAGCTGATGCAAAGGGAGGAAACTGGTCTCAGCCACAATGCTCAGGTGAAAGCAAATACTACAGATACCAAGAAGGTAAAGCAGTTACCATGCCACTGTTCTTGTTTATTTGGGTTTTTTCCTCCTCTGTTTTAAAACTGTGAGTCTTTTATTATATTGAGTTAATAGTTAAGAAATGTTGCAAGTTCAGTCTGGTCCTAAGAAACACTGAGCAACATCCCTAAGCAGCTGGTGCAGCAGTGGGAGCTGAGCTGCTCAAATAGCCTTCCTGGTGCTATGAGTCAATCATTAGAAACCATAAAATGACTTGTGTTGGAAAGAATCTTAAAGATCATCTTGTTACAACCCTCTGTCATGGGCAGCGACAGCTTCCATTAGACCTGGTTGCTCCAAGCCCCGTCCAGCCTGGCCTCGAACACTTCCAGGGTTGGGCCATCCAGCACAGAAATGCAGTTCTGTGCTCTCCCATGGCTTGAGAGTCTTTCGGTTTTCCCTTGGGAGAGTTCAAATACCTGCAGTGTAAAGAACCTGGCATTGTGCATTGTGCTGGAGGTGGAGGTGTCCGTGTCCCTGAGCCCCCCTTTCACTGCCAGCTCTCCTGGGCCTGTTGCAGAGCCCGATCCTTGGAGCTCATGAAGAACTGGCTGAGAAACCATCTTAGCTCTACGAGGATGAGTGTGGCAGGGTGTGAAAGCAAAGTGCTGGCAGCAGTGGTGGCAGGTGCTCTTCTGAGCATGCCAGGTGTGGTGCAAACTCGTTGTGTTGGTGTCCTCATGATCTCGTGGTTCCAGGCTGTGGTTTGTACGTGTGATAACAGCCAGCAGTAAACTGCCACGGGAAATATCTAGTCAGTCCCAGACAACCTAATTTTGAAAAGGTGTTTGGAGGTGGCCACAGTATTTATTAACCATTGTATTAATAAAAGTGGCAGCTGTGGACCAACTCAGGAAACGATGCTGGAGAATGTGCAAGTTCAGCACAGGACACAGACGTTACCTGTGCAACACCCCGAACTGAAACCAAGCATCCCAAGTGCTTTACTGCTCACAGCCAAGTCAGTTGTTTTACGTTTGGGGTTATTTATTTAACAACGTAGAGCAAGATATCTGTTGGCCTGACCGGGATGAGGTATTCAACAAAACCCTTGGAAGGCTTCAGCGGGGCCAGGGGTTGGGGCTGAGTCTGCACTGAGCACACAGCACGTCGGACACGCCAGCAGCCTCCAACTGAGGAGCTGGAGCTCGAAGCTGGAAGCAAGTAGGTATAAACCTCGGCCTGCTCTGCATGTCCAAGCAGAGGGCTGAGCGCCAGGAGCGCTGGGGATTTAATCCTTACACTAACGATGTTGGTTTAGCATACTTTCCGTAATCCATTCTTAAGCGCGAGCGTAGATGTGGTTTGACACCTCGAAAAATGCGCTCGCTGGCTTTCCTCAGCCCTCCTGGATCCCACCCGGTGTGAGGACCAGGTGGAAGAGGGCCAGGAGGAGCAGGAAGACGCCGTGGCCATCCCTGCCGCCTCCCTGCGGTACTCATGTTTCCAGGGCAGTGGTGCTGCACGTTTCCTGGTACACTTCCAAAGAGCTTGAGATCCTTGGATGAGGCACGATCCATAAACGCAGCATGTCATCATTCTTTGAACAGCTTCCCATCTTTGTGAATGTAATCAACAGGGGACATCCTGCATTCCTCCGGAGGGAGGTAGTCCAGCCTAAGGCCTGAATGGCTAATTTTTAAAACAAAAAGGGATCCAGCCTATTGCTGGTCCATATGGGATTGTACTGTTTGCTTTTGGATTTAGGATCTCGCTCCCCAGCAGCCCCATACAGTATCCTAGAGGCTGCAAGCACATGGCACAAAGCTTCCTTCATCACCTGCTCAACAGACCTGTTTTTTTCATCTCTGAAACAAAGCAAAAAGCAAAGCTGATCACCTCCATCGCTTCACCGAATCCCAGAATGGTTTGGGTTGGAAGGAACCTTAAAGCTCATCTCATTACAATTCCCTGCCATGGGCAGGGATACCTTCCACTAGATCAGGTTGCTCCAAGCCCTGTCCAACCTGGTCATGAACACTTCCAGGTATTGGTGAACATATTTCCTAGGCAATTGAAGTCTCATCTCCTTGAAACTGTGGTCACGGAAGCAAAGGTGGGGAAACACCCATGGCATGCAAACTTCCAAAGCGAAGATTATGAAGATCTCATTTACAGAGTGGCTTAAGCAAATAAGCCATAATTTGGAATAACTGTAGCAAAGTTTCTGCTTTAGAAGGGGCAGAGTTTTCTGAGAAACAGCCACAAGTTATTTGGGTGGGCTCTGCATACTCAGATGTCTCTGAGCCCTTTCAGAGGGCATAAATAATGCACTGACTCAAAGCTTAGACAGGACCTTGGGAGTTAGTCCAAACATGTATTCCCTTTTTTCATATCAGTTATGGCATGAGCACATTTAGAAAAAGGTGGGTTCCCGACATCCTTGAGTGCAGTGAGGTTGGATACAAAATCCCTATCTGGTCTGGGAGGAGGAGTCAGACAGAGCCCACGCTGTTGCCTTGTCCAGGCTGAGCAACTTTGCAGACAAGAATATAAATCATGCCTTAATTTTCCAGTGTAGGTGCTTTTTTGGCTTCTCACACGAGAAGGGTTTTGGAGCAGGGAGGTGCTGGTTCCCAACACGTGCGTGAATTGGCTGTTCCTGCCCTTTGGAAGGAGAACTGGCTGCATGTGCGTCTGTCTGCTTGGGTTTCCTGGGAGTGGCACAGATAGCTCATAGTTTCATTCTCATTTAAAATTAAAGCTGATTTAGTGAGCAGCATCTGGAGACAAATATTATTCTCCTTAGGGTAGCTCGAATTCTTCTTTGGTGAGAAACAGTCTTTTAATGCTGTAACTTCAAGTGTCTTGTCTCTAGAGTTGCATTATCAGTGCCAATCTGGCCTAATACTTTTTACATCAAACTTCTCCAAACAGCATTTGAGATCTTAAATTAAGACTTCTTTTTTTTATATGATCTGCAAAGCTTTTTTCTTGCTAGAATCTGCATCTTCCAGAGTTTTGTAACTTAAGTCTCCATGAGATGCTTTGCAAACGCAGGAGCCAGCATTCATTTTACACATTTCATAGGGATTTTGTAAGCAGTGTATTAAAGGAAAGCAGTGAAATAATCTCTTAGGTTGAGGTCTTTAAATGTAGCTAACAGAGTAAGATGTCTGAGCACCACTGAGCTTCACATTCAAACCTTTAAATTAATCTTTCCCACTCCTGTGTAATATTAAGTCTGATTAATAGCTAATGCATCAGTTGCATTTAAGATGCACATCTGTTTGTGTGTATGCACAAAGAAAATATTTATGTCCCAATTCTTTCTCAGGGGCGTTTAAAATTATTTTCTACTGAACTGAGTAAGGTCATCTGGCAGAGCCGAGCGGGTCATCAATAATTAATCCAAGCAGGCAGAGCTGAGTCTCACGGTGCTTGCAAACACCCTGTTAGCCCGGATGGTTTGGCAGAGCAGGGGCAGTTCTCAGATTTTTTCTCAGCAAACAAGCGAATGTGCGTTTAACTTTTGAGGGGGAGAGGGAGGCTTGATTTTATTGGAAACAGCTGTGCTGTGCTTGCACTGCAGCACTTGGAGCATCCATGTGTACTGGCAGAGCTTCTGGTCTCCCAGCCCGTCCGGCCTGGCGGTCACTGCCCGTGCCCCAGGGCCTGGCATTTATGGCTCGTTTCCATGTGTTTGCAGACTGCAGTAACACCAAGAGCTTGGATTTCTCTCACTTAAATTTTTCTAAACTTTATTGAAAGTTAGATGCTTTACACCCAAACTCTGGCTGTCCAAGAATTGGCTCCAGGGTACGAGCCTGTCATCTGGTTTAAATAGAGTTGGCTGGGGAAAAAAAGTCATCTCTTCCAGAGGGTATTTCCTATCCAGGTTTGTTATCTAAGAAGATGGGATGAACATGGGATGAATAAGGGGAGCAAAGCTGGTGAAGGGTCTGTAGCAGGAGTCTGATGAGGAACAGCTGAGGGAGCTCTGGGGGGGCTCAGCCTGGAGAAAAGGAGGCTCAGGGGGGACCTTCTCACTCTCTGCAACTCCCTGACAGGAGGGGGGAGCCCGGGAGGGGTTGGTCTCTGCTCCCTGGGAACAAGGGGCAGGACAAGGGGAAGCAGCCTCAAGCTGTGCCAGGGGAGGTTTAGACTGGATATTATGAAAAATTTCTTCACTGAAAGGGTTGTCAAGCCCTGTCACAGCTGCCCACGGAAGTGCTGGAATCACCATTCCTGGAGGGATTGAAAGGACACGTGGGTATGGCAGCTGGGGACATGGGTTAATGATGGGCTTGGCAGTGCTGGGTTAACAGCTGGACTTAGAGGTTCATCAATGGTTGGTGATCTTAGAGGCCTTTTCAACATAAGTGATTCTCTGTGTGCTCTTCCCTTTCCACTTGGAGAGATTCGTCTGTGCTGAGGAGGAGGCTCCCAAAGAGGTTCAAGTCACCAGCCTGGGTAAAACATTTTGCTTCTGGACAGACAATGCTGGGTGAAACGGGTCTGGGCTGGCATGATGGGAAAACCCCAAGTGGCTGAGGGGTGAGTGTGCACCTCTGCAGTGGCTGAAGCATTTTGTGTTGTTCTCAAATGTTTATCTGTTTCTCTGGCTGTTTCTGTTGGCCTAACAGAGTATGTTGCACAAATATTATCAATATACAACCTCACTGCATAAGGTAAACGGAAATGGTTTCCATGAGGCTGAGGATGGCAGTCACCAGTGCAATAACTCTCTTCCTCCTGAGTCTCCTCAGGACTCCAATCCAGCATCCAGCATCCCAAGCATGGAGCCAGAGCGTGGATTTTGAGGCTTTGGAGCCATGAAGGCTTAACCTTTGGATTCAGGGTTGTATGGGACCATGGCAGGTTGCAGCTCAGAGGCCACATGATACCTTGATTATGGGCAGAGAAGAAGGAACCAGAGCCCCACGTGGCAGAAGGGGCTGGCTGAGTATCCCACCATCCTGATGGCCACCAGGTTCCAGCTCTCCCTGGCGTACCAGCCTCTGCCTGGACGCATGAGCAGCTGTTTCGGGACAAGCAGGCTGGGAACCAGTCCAAAGCCAGACCAGGCATGTGTGCTGCTCCCTCTCCTCCACCGTAACGCTGGTATGCACACTTTTAATGCCTGGCCCCTGCTGAACTGCTCTGGCTTTGCAAGATGAGAGAGCTCTGCAGTTCTGACAGGAAAATTGCTGCCCAGATGCCGGAACACCAGCGCTCTGCTTGTTTAAATATTTGTTCAGACCAGCTTGACTTCCCAATGTGTTTTTCCATGAGGGATTTCGGAGGTAGGGGAAAGAAGTCAGTACCAATAAAATCCCATGCTCTGGTGTACTCACATGAGAGCATTTAGCCAGCAGTACCCTCTGTCCTGACAGCATCACGTCTCCCCATCGCCGTCCTGCCTTCCTTCATACCTGTTTCTTACAAGTATGTGGAGGGATCTGTACATGTCCTGTCCACAGAATTTCAGGACTTTTAATGTCCAAAGCTGCTAATCTGGCACGTTCACATGTGCTGCGTTTCCTGAGAGAGAAAATAAATAGGAATGGGTGGAGGAAAACAGCTGCTGTCATCCGCTTCCTCAGCCGTGTGTTCCATGACGGGTTGGTGCCTGCACCCTGCAGAAATGGCAGGAACTGGGATTATCCAAGGGTTAATTTACAATCACCATGACTAAATGTCATGCCTTTGAGGAGCAGTACGGGAAAACACTTGTGCTGACCCTCTCCCAGGCTTTGCATGTGATGCCCATGGAAGCTTGCTACCGCCAGCCTCCAGCCTGTGGTCTGTTCTGATCACTTCTGATCCTTTAACTTCTTTACTTCTGTCAAAGCCCCACTTGCTCTCCTTTAACCACTTAATGTATGTGGTTACGATCCCCATTTCTGTCCTCCTCCCTGCTCCCCAGTGTGATGTCCTGCACCAGATCTTGGCATCTGCCCATTTAAAAAGACCTGGTGAAAAACTGGTAGAGCAAAGTGCAGCAGGGATACCAAGCATTCCTCATGCACCTATATCAGCCCTACCAGTGCTTTCAGCATCCTCTTCTAAGCAGTTATTTCAGGAATTGTGTATCTGAGCTCGTTGGTTAAAGCATCATCATGCAGCCAACTGATTAGGAACAAGCAAGTTACCACAACACTTCAAACTGAATTTTCAGCACATGTATGTTTGAAAAGTGCAAGTGTTCACCCCAGGAAATGCCTTGAAACTCAGAAAAACAAAGATATTATGTTGAATGGCAACCTTCCAGTACCTAAAGGAGATCCAGGAGAGCTGGAGAGGGACTTCTCAAAAAGGCATGGAGTGATAGGACAAGAGGGAATGGCTTCAAAGTGCCAGAGGGCAGGGTTAGGTGGGATATTGGGAAGGAATTCTTGGCTGTGAGGGTGGGGAGGCCCTGGCACAGGTTGCCCAGAGAAGCTGTGGCTGC
>JAWMRA010000162.1:33360214-33393219 GCA_035584735.1 Pseudotriccus pelzelni
GCCCAGAGAAGCTGTGGCTGCCCCATCCCTGGAAGTGTCCAAGGCCAGGTTGGACAGGGCTTGGAGCAACCTGGAAGTGGAAGGTGCCCATGGCAGGGGAGTAGAATGAGATGAGCTTTAAGGTCGCTTCCAACCCAAACCATTTTGCGATCCTTTGATTTCTAGGATTTTTAGTTTGGTTTTGGGTAATCTATGCACAAATATAACTCCCTCTGCCCTCAATCTCACTATTTTCCGGTATGTTGAGATACATTGCCTGGAGAAGTTGTCGTACTTCAGCTGGTTTGTTCTGCTCAGTTAGAACTGCAGCAGTTCAACATAAATGGGAATGATGACGTCGCAAGCCCACAGACTTCCTTCAGGTGTTAGCAAACAATTTGGCTGTTAATTTCTACCTGTTTGTGGATGCTTAAATTTAAATTAGTCACAATTAAACACAATTAGCTCTGTGTGCAATTCTGGGAGTCAAGAGAGGAGCTCTGACATGGGTTTGCTTTGCTTGGAGTCATGTTGAGCAGGAGGAGATGGCATCTCTAGAGGCTTCCTGCAGCCACAGAGAAGGCATCCTTGGCTGATGGTTTGTGGCTGGAAGCTTCTGTGGATGGTGCACACCTTTCCAAGCAAAAAAATCTTCCCAAAAGAAAGCAGCAAAGCAAAGGAAGGTGCTTTATGAGGACAGACATTCTGCCCTCACTCACGGCAGCTCTCCAAAATCTAGTTTTTAACCACAAAAGCCTCCCTTCCTGTCCAAGGGAGATCTGTCTGTGGCATGAGAGGGATCCAGATACGGTCTTTCCTGGAGTTCTGGGACCTGCTCCAGCCCTGGGTGCTGTTGGTGGCTTTGGTGCAGGTTTGTCTCTTACTGTCCTGTCAGGAATCGTGTTCCACAGCCATCCCTCAGCTGCCCATCAGTGAGCTGTTAGTCACTGTGATTTATCAGGGTTTTCGGTGCCAAACTGATTAAATTGCATCTTTCAAGAAAAAAAGAGGGTTTCACTCATGGCACCGAGTGTAATTATTGCATCTGTCCAAAGCAACTAGTAAAGGTTACAGTGTCTGTTTGCATTCCTCATAAAGAAAACCTTGTTAAACTCCGTCTTGCATACTTTACAGCTCTGGTAACAGCCCCTGAAGAATATGCTGTCAGGAGAAATGGTTTCAGGCTTTTTTATCTCATTTTATGGAGCAGGAGTGTGTGTTGGTTAATCGGGGAGTTAGTGGGAAGCCTGGATGGTGACATGCAGGTGCCTTGTACAAACAGAGGGCGAGTTTGTGGGATGGAGTTTGCTGACAGAAAGTGGAGCTGCTGGGAGGGTCAGTGGTCGTGGGACACAGAGTTGTGGATCAGCCAGATGACTGCAGCTCTGTGCACTGGAATGCGAGATCATTTGTCTTTTTATAATTACCTTTGGTGCCTTGCTTTGGCCCTGCATGGTGTTTTTCCTACCCACCCCAGTTTTTAAAGGATTATGTAAAAGCTAATTTTAACCTGTGACACTGATCATGTGTCGATCAATCCCCATCTGCTCTCGTTCTCTGAAGTCAGGTTTCAGCAGGTCTCGGATTGACCTGGATTCTGGGGCTGTTTCCATCCCTGTGGCCATGATTATCCGTGACAGCTACGTCCACTCAGACTTTTATCTCTTAAATATTTTGTCCATGCAGTAATCCAGCTGTTTCCTTTTTGTCCTCCATATGTTTTGTTGGAAATGAGCACAAGTGAGGCGCTGAGGAAGTCATTCCAACCGGTATGTGAAATTTCCTAGGACGGCATGACATGAAGGTCTGGAGCTCAGACAACCCTTCCTTGCTCCTGGTGGGATGGTTGGCTCCCAGCTCACAGGACACCTTGGCACTCAGGTCCAATCCCCCTTGCAGCACTTGTTCCCCATTAAAATGCCATTAGAACTGCCTGACGGCACCATCCAATCCTCGCCTTGACCCACAGTCTAAAACTGGAATCCCATCTGGTGTGGGAAACAAAAGAATTAACTCAAAGTCTGTGGGTTTTGGGTCATCTTTCTTACGCTGTCTCCTCTCCCTGTATTTCCTCCGTTTGCTTCCAAGACCCCCAGTAGTCCCTGCAAAGGACCAGGAGGGCCAGCGTAGATCCCTTTTTCCCTCACAGATGTTCAGCTGCATCTGGGTGAACCATTGCAGAATATGACACTGAAGTTAGGGCAATTCAAGACCATCCCTGAGAGCTGAGTCTAGGTAGGGAATCTGGCTTGTCAGAGCAGGTTTATCCAAGTGGAAATCTCACCCAGACAGTAAGTGAACCTTGTTATTCTTGCAGCAGCTGATTTTTCACAGCACTTTGTGATGTGGGGTTTGGTTTCGTGCTTCACCAGCAGTAATCCATCGCTTTCTGCCAGTCAGTAGTTCTGACACTGGACTTTCCCTGATAGCTGGAGCTCCTCTTACCAAGTAAAGAGTTAAAACGGCAGAGCCAGTTTCCTGCATCCCCCTGCTGCTTCCTTGATGTCTCTGAGCGAGGCATTGATCTGAACTAACCAGTTTAGTGTGAGCATAGGGTCTGGCTCAGAGCTGCTCGGCTGCTGCAGCCCTGACAGTGATAAATGGTCCCTGGGAGAGGAGGATGTTTGTCATCTCCCGAGGATTTGATAGATGTGAGTAACTACCGAGCCTCCAGAGCCCTGTCTGAGTTGCATCATGTTAAAGATACTTGGTATCGTTCGCGTGTGGTGATGGGCGGCTCGTTTTGGGTGGCTTTTCTTTTGAAGAACATACTGTCTTTAACATCACCCTGAGCACAGATCATGTGTCTGCACAGGCGCTGAAGAGGGACCACCCTGGATTTTGGAGGGATCCTGTGCTAAGCCTCTTCTTTCCCTGACCCCTTGATACAGCAGCAAAGTGGCCACCAAAGGGCAATGCAGCAGTGCAGTGCCACATTCCACAGTGCCATGGCCAACCTGGGCTGGAAAACGTTCCTTGTGTGTGTGCACATTTGGGCTGGGGTGCTCAGCCACTCCAAGGAGTCCTGCTTTAATGGAGACAGCGTTTCCCAAGGCTGTAGTTGATTTTTCACAAGCAAGTTTGTGCACTGGCCAAGACTGCTGACAGCTCAATGTTCAGCTGCAGTATATAATTTTCTGTCATTTTGATTTATGTTCTTCCCTGCAACCAGAGTCCCATGTGAGAAAAAAATCGGAAGGAGTCTATCCTAAAGTTAGCTCAATGCTAACTTCTTCAACTGACCTAGCAAATTAAAGATATTTTTAGATTCTTTTTTATGAAGATGAAAGAGAAAGGTATTAAAAAGTAACCTCTGCTGTCAGTTCTGTGACCTGCAGTTGTGATGTCTGCCAGGCGATGCAAAGGGTCATTGTCACTGAGAGAGAAGCAAAGCTGGAACTGTGAGACCAAGATCTGCTCCTGGCTGAAGTTTCCACCTGCACTTGATGGCCTTGTCCAGGGAGGCTCTGATGCACCAAAGCAATGCCCAGGACGTCAGGGCCGAGCTCCAGGGCAGTGCTTCACTTCAGGGGATCTTAAAGCTCCCAGCATCTGGGGGGTTTCTCCTGGGAAAAAGCTCGAATTCCCCAGGGAAGAGGCTGGTGTAGAGCCACGGTCTCTGCTCCCTCTAGATAGGAGAAGAAGAGCTCATCCTTCAGCATTTTGGGTGTGCCTGGAGGTTTCGTGGCACAGCTCTCTCTTCTGCCTCGCTTCTGGCACCCAGACTTGGGCTCCTGAATTGTTTTTGCTACATTTGGAGCTTTGCTTCTTGGCATTAGTGTTTGGGGATTATTGCTTGCAGTTTCTTTTCCACGGATGCCTAAAAGAGCAGCGCTGAGCGAGGGTGGGGGGGGACAAACCATCGCTGGGCTGTTTGCGTGAGCTACAAAGCGTCAGTGAGACAAAGGAAGGGACCACATGAAACAGCACTTGGAGTGGCACTGACAGGGAGAAAAGCTCCACTCACAGCCCCAGAAAAAGGCAGGAGAGAAGGGAAGTGTGTTTATCCCAGCTCTCTGGCTTTCCTACGGAGTTCAGACAGTTTTCATTTATTGCGTTTCCCCCCACGTAGCGGCGATGAGCGCATAGGTAATCTAAGACATATGACATGGCTCAAAAGGAGAGCTCCAAAATGGGCTGTGGGCTGATATGAAGCTCACTTCCCAGCCCAGGGATAGGGATCGCTGGTGAGGGGACAGGGAGGTGTCACGGGGCTGTCACAGGAGGGAAGCAGAGTCCTGCCTGCAGCACCTGCAGCACTTCTGGGCTCTGCTCTGCACCCTGTCTGCTCTAAGGAAGACATCTACTTGATGAGGGCTGCCTATTCCTCTCATTTTCTTCTGGTTAACACCAGTAAAGTGTTAGTAAAGTGACTGACACCCTTGTGCTGTGAGCGAGGCCGTCTGTCTGCAGCATGGGCAGCAGAAGAGGCTTGTAGGGTGCCCAGCTGTAACCCTGTAGGGCATGGGACTGTGAAGCAGAGGGGAAATAATGGGGCTTGGATCAATAACAGGGATGCAGCAGATAGAAACTGAGGTTGTGTCCACCCCAGAGGTCTCAGAGGGCATTTGGGCAATGCACCAGGGTGAACTTGGAGCTCCCCTGAGCTAAGGTGGGTTTTATTATTAACCTCAGTGGAGCCAGGAGTTGGTGGCTGGCCAGTCTGTGATCCCATGGTATTTGGGTAAATGGGTAAAAATACCTCATTTCATATATATTTATCTCTCTCTCCCTATATATATATATATACCTATGTATACACACACATACATACACACACCCCCCTTTCACAAGATACATGAAGTGTATACAGGGCCTTTCCCTGATGGCTGGCATTTAGCAGCTGAGTTACAGATGGATTTCTGTGTAGTCAGCACAGATAATAATCACAAAAATCCTTTTAATAGATCAAAGAGTGCTGTGGAATTGAAAATTTCTTTTAGAAGCATTCATTTTGAGCAGTTCTTAGATTTTTCTCCTAATGCATAGGCTAGGGAAAAAAAAACAACATTTTTTTGGGGGGTAAAATGGAGAGACGTTTTATTCACTGCTCTATTTAGATCTTCACTCAAATAAAAGATAAATGGCAAGAAGTGAGTGTTTTACTACACACACAGAGTTATTTCTGTATTCATAAAAGCCACTTGGTTAAATCAGGGGTGAGCAATGATCACCATCAGAGGGTTAGGTTCACACTGGGTTTTTACTTCTTTTATCTTTGAAGGCGTTTCTCCATTGTATATCACAACTTGCTTTACCTTCAGCAATCTAAACTCTTTTTCAGTTGAGAAAAACCTAAAAATCATCATAATTACTCTTTTCATTGCACCCTAGCCCTGTAACAAGGCAGACTTTGGATATTTAAAGATGCATTTACCCTTTAAATAAGATGCTTTTATGACAGCCAGCCCCAGTGCAGAGTGTTTCATGGAGACACCGTCCTGGTGTCTGGCATGACTGTGCAAGTGGCACAAGGAAAGCTGAATCTCAGCTGAAAATACAAAACCATATTATTTTTCCTAGTTGCATCCTGTAACTTTGCAGCAAGTAAACCCTGGAGCAGCGTGGGCTCTTGAAAGAGGCCATGCCTTTTTGAGGAGCTCGTGTGCTTGGACGTGAGGAGTGCAGCTTGAAAAAAGGAGCAGAAAGGAAACAGCCCTGGGGGAGCTTCAGTGCTGGGACTGAAGAAATGACTTGATACTTGTAGAGACAAGCGCTCACCAAACTCTGCACATCATAAATAATCATCTCTCTGCCTCCCATGCATCCGATGGGAAATGCGTCTTCCCCACTGAGACACTGTGCTAAATAAAGGTTTGCCCTTCCCAGGGAGCGGGAGAGGTGGGAGGTGGACACTCAGGCTCTCGACTCTTTCCCAAAGGAAAGTCATTAAAGCGTACAAAATACATATGTTTTCTCTTCAGCAGCTGTTGGGTTTCTCAGCCCAAGAGCCGTAACAGGACCGCGAGGTTTGGAAAATTTCTGCCTCCCACATCTGCCCCACTCCGCACCAGCAATGCTGCTGAGTCGGCGAAAAGGGGCTGTGCATCTGCGCCTCGTTAGGGCAGTTACCGCTAATTAAGTCACTGGCAAAAAATGGCTCCAAGCCTCTCTGCTTTGGGGTGGTGACTCACTGGGGAGGCTGAGTCTCAGCCTTCTGCTGGTGGTGTCTCAGAACTCCACAGTTGCGTTTACAAGGGGATGGTGGTCCTGCAGAATGAAACCCTGACAGAACCTTCCTCTTCACGTTTCATGTCCCTGGGTTGGAAGCGAGTTCTTCCTTTCTTTACCTCTTACTAGAGCAGAACCGTGGGGGAATAATTGTTCGCAGTGTTGTAAGGTCCTAGGCTTGCAGTGAAGTGTCCTTACACCGATCCCTGTCTGGTGCTGCTATTGCCTGATGGAAGAAGTGCCGTGTCAAATGCAGTGCATTGATTTGGATTAGTTCGTTAACTAATTGGAGATTTTCTTCCAATCGAAGCCTTGCAAAGCTTTACCCAGCTCAGTGGCACAAGGACACAGAATCTACCTGGGCATGGGGGAAAGACCTGACCATGGGGGAGAGAAGGGAAAAAGGGGAAAAAACCCAGAAGAGGGAGGAAGGTGAACCTCAGGCTCGCCTGAGGGTGCTCCATCAGGGGTCACCTGGGTGCTGCCCTGGGCTGTGTGAGCAGCAAGAGAGCCAGGGACATGGGAGCTGTTTGGGAGCCTGCCCTTGCTCAGCTGTGCCCTTCTGTACCCTTTGCAGACCCTCAGATGAAAACCACCCCGAGGTGAAGCCTGACGCCTACGTGAACAACCTGGCTGAAGCCGTCGACATCATCCTCCAGCAGCTGTAAAACCAACCAGCAGCAACAGGGATCAGTCCTTGTGTGCAGCCCTTCCATGGAACCACTTTATCCTCTCCCACCTCCACCTCACCTTAACAAACCCAGGCCCAGCCTTCCCCAGGGGGGTGGGCACCCACTTTCCTAAATATTCCACATAATGGTACTAAAATGATCTACTGACCTCATCCCAGGGGACACCAAACCCACTGTCTTGAATGTTCTGCTCTTGGTGCCTGTGAGGGGTCTCTGCCTCCTCTGGGTGATTCTGGGGGGGGGGGGGCTGTTCCCCCTTTAACTCTTCACTCAGGCTGGGTACCCAGCCTGGAGGTGTCCAGGTGTGAAACAGGGAACCCAGCACCCCCTCACTGAGAGACTTACCTGTTTAACCCATCTGTACTGTGCCTTTTCGGGTGCCTGAGATGGGATGGAGATGTCCTTGAGGGGTGATGGAGGCCACCAAGCCCTGCTGGGGGCTCTGCGGGGTCCTCTGTGTGCCTTGGGTGGCACAAAACCCTGGGGAGGGTGGAACCCCTGGATCCAAGCCAGGAAACATGGTTATGCCAGGATTAGCCTGTCTGGAGCAGCCCTGGGTTAAGGCATGGGAACGTGGTAATGCTCTGGCACATTAGGGAATAACTGTGCTGTCCTGTCAGGAATAAACCCTGTCCTCGGGATCTGGCCTATTTGTCCTTGTGTTCAGTTGTGTCCTTGTGATCAGCACTGGCAGGGATGTTTACAGGATCTGAAATGCTTTTCCCTATCTGGAATAAGCTGGCAGGGGCCAAGGGACTGATGGGCTTTGCCTTCCCTCCATCCACAAGGAGACGAGTCTGTGTGGGAGGGGATGTGGGTTTCCTACCTCTTCCCAATAAAATCCTGGACATGCAACCATGGGCTCCCCTGTGCCAGGGAGCTGTTGGTGTTGAGTCCCACACAGCTCCAGCTTGAGAGGGACTTCACAAGGGCATGGAGTAACAGGACAAAGGGAAATGGCTTTAAAAAGGGTAGGTTTAGATTGGATATTGGGAAGAGATTCTTCTCTGTGAGGATGGGGAGGCCCTGGCACAGGTTGCCCAGAGAAGCTGTTGCTGTCCCACCCCTGGAAGTGTCCAAGGCCAGGTTAGATGGGGCTTGGAGCAACCTGGGCTAGTGGAAGGTGTCCCTGCCCATGGCAGGGGGTGGAACGAAACGGTCTTTGAGGTCTCTTGCAGCCCAAACCATTCTGTGATTCTCTGTACTCACTGAACATCCCCTGGGACTGATCCCGCACCAGCACCATGTGCCTACCAAGAATCTGCCACATCAGTTTAGCTCCAGCTCAGCCCCATCCTGCTGCCAGGAGCTCTCAACACATGCAAGGCTGCAAAGGGGTGCTCCACAGAGCAGGGGCAGGCTGAGATCTGCCTTTTCTTTTTTAACCACAATAAGGATTTCTAAAAGGAGCTGCTTCCTGCTTCCAGGCATTGCAGCTCTCCAGCACATCCCCAAGGCTTTTAGTTTCTCTCCCCCATCAGTTCTGCAGTACAGGTGTTGCAGCCTGTGTGGTTACTCCTGGCCACTCCTCACGTGGCAAGAGCGTGGCTGGGAAAAGAGCTCAAAATGGGTGGAAGAATTAAAGATTAGGGGTTGCTCCGTCACATCCTCTGCCCACCCTCACCGACACGTGACAGCATTTGCCCGGTTCACCTTTTAGAGGCAAAATCCCCTTTTAATCGACATGTCAGCAGCTCTGCACCCTCTTGGGCTCTGGGCAAGACTGTTTGGGCTTTAAGCTGCTTCAGACCTCCCATGGGACCCTGGTCAGGTATGTAATTCTGTTTGTGTTACATATATTTATATGTAATGTGCTGGCCAGTGCCTGCATTCAGCCACTGCTTCCTGCATCTGCAAGCAGGAGGTGAATGATAATTCCAGCTCCAGCAGTCCCAACAGCTGGAGAAGACCCTGCTTGCTGAAGGACACCCAAGTGATTCTCCCTGTTTCTGGAGCAGCCTGTGAGTGTTGGAACACTCATCTTTCAGAGCTACCAGCTGGCCCCTGAGCTGCAGGGCACCCCTTGGGGATGGCAGGGGAAAGAGGGCTGGGAATTGAATTCTAATAAAATGAACTACATCTGGGAATATGACCTCAGTGCAATTTTTTGGTCTGTTTTTGTATCTTTTATCCTCTGGGTAGTGGTTCAGCCAGAGCATGTGGTACTGTCAGCACCCACATAGACGGAAGGATGCCATAAACCCTGGTTGAACATTCGGGCTCCGACGGATCACTGAGAATTTCTTTTTTATCCCCTAATTCTTCCTTTTTTGTTCTATTATACTAAGCCTATCACTTCAATCTGATTAAGTTTAGGCAGATAAACATCCTGCCATCTGTCATGAAACTTTTTATACTGTTTGCTTGCTGGAGGAAGCACAGCCGTTTTCCTTTTTGGGTTATAAAGGGGAGATATCGCCCGGTTTCCCCGCGTATTTATTTAACACCCCTGTGTGCCCTTGCCCTGCTGTCAGCTCTGGCCTTTCCTGAGTTTAGGGGTGGGACACTGAGTTTAGGAGTGGAACATTTTGTCTGTCCTTAAACACAAAGAATAAGGTGCTACTTGGCACTTAAATTTGCAGTTTGTTGTTAAATT
Organism: Pseudotriccus pelzelni; assembly: GCA_035584735.1. Lineage (NCBI taxonomy): Eukaryota > Metazoa > Chordata > Aves > Passeriformes > Tyrannidae > Pseudotriccus > Pseudotriccus pelzelni. The sequence continues at coordinate 33,369,653 of JAWMRA010000162.1, forward strand.
TTCAGCATATTGTTACTGCATTTTCAGCTGTGTCACAACTAAATGACAGCCAGGGTCAGGCTGGGGGGGGGCAATGGGAGACAACCCCCACCAGGGTGGGATATATCATGTCTGTCTGTATGTGAATATCACAAAATGTCCATTTTCCAGTGCAACTCATGGCTGGGAACTCCTTATTCTTTCTAACACGGACACCCCGATGGAGGGTCCCAGGTGGGGGATTTGCCAACACGCACACATTTTTGGGACACCCCCTTCCAGCACCCATGGGAATTGGCCAAGGGGATGCCAGCCAGACCCCTCCTGGGAGAGGACAGGAGGAGACTCCTGCCCCATCGAACTCCAACCAGTGCCACAACCCCGCTGTCCCATCCCCGAGGGGCAGCGGCGTCCCCGGCCCCCTCGACCCCACAGCACGGAGAGACGAGACACCGGCCGGGGCTTATTGAACCAGGAAGCTTTATTTACACAGTAAAAGTAACAAGCAATTTCCTGAGATTGAGCTGCTCTAGTGCAATCAAGTCATGGAGGGGGTGGGAACGTGCAGCCTCCTCGCCGGCCCGCGGAGGGGGCACCTCGGGCAGCCCCTCCCCGGGGACACGCGCGTCCCGTGGCGCTTGTGCAATCGCCAGCGAGACTTGGCTACTACAGGTCATAGCTTCAGAAGGCTTGGTTGTGGTTTTTTTATTATTTATTTTTCTTCTCATCATTTTGTCTGTTTGTTTGTTTTTAATTTGGCCATCCATCTTCTTTCGCTTTCTTGAAAACACCAAACTCATACACGCCGTAAAGCACTGCTACAATCCTAGAACATCCTACGTCAGTCTGTTCGCCTGGGCAGCCAGGAGCTTTAAACAATGCACTTGAAACACAACTTTATTGGCCAAACAGGCTATGCTAGAACGTGGAAAAATTACAATCTATTTTACAAACGCTTCTCTTTGTTGTTTTTTTCGTTTGTTTTGTTTTTTAAATGTACTTTTTCATAGAACCGGCTCAAAGAGCTACATCTGCAAACACACAGCGAACTCCCATGTGCCTGCTAAGACTTTTTGTATTAAAATCCTATTTTTTCGTTATGATTGCTGCTGACACAGCTTTGCTGTCATCCTAAAACAGTGACTGCCCAGACTGGGTCACACCTTGGACAAGCCATCGGGTCTCTTAACAATAATAAGCTTGCTTTAGCTACCTAGCGAGGAATAACATCCTTTGTCTGCATATTACTTTAACATCACATTCTGGCAGCCGGCAGGGATTTGTTGGGGGGGAGTTGGAGAGTTACCAAAGCATCTGTGTAATAGGTGAAGTCCTTTACAAACCAAGAGCAGGACCCCCAGGGGGATGCCCTGCTCTCCCACTGTGGGCGTAGGGGACGGATCTCCTCACGCCAGGGAGCAACGCCACTTCTGACTTTACAATCAACAGGATGTCCCCTGAATCTGAGGCACATACTATATTATATTTAATATTTTTTAATTACTTTATTTATATATATATTTATATATATATAAATCCACAAACGTTTTACCTCTACAGAGAGAGAGAGAGAGAAAAAAAAATTTAAAAAGTAAGGCTTTCTTAAACTAAGTACATGAAATCATACAAACCCAACAAAAAATACCCAACAGAACATCACTGTGGCCTCAAAACCGTCGCTAACTGTAGTCTGTGCCTACGCCAACGTGCCCAGTATAAGGCCATGACTCATTGGAGAAGCGTTTTCAGTAAGGCAAACAGGTTGTGCTGTATGTAAACTGAATGCTACGGCTACGTCCAGTACAGCTGGATCGTGGTCCATTGGCCACCTTCCCACACTGGAGGGTTAGCGTGGCACCAGGAGCAGCCCTTGGAAAGAAGACAGAAGCCCTTAGGAATTCCAGCCCCAGTGATGCACAGGCGAGAGCCCACCGGGGGCTCTGCGGCAGCAGCCGGACACAGATTTGGGTGACTTTGCCCTTTTTCGGCCGGCTGAGGAGGTGCCTGTGGCCAGCAGGAGCTGTGTGCCCCGAGACTGGGACCTGTCAGTGGTGGAAAGGGTGGATGGAGCATCAGGAAGACTCAAAGCCAAGAACTGTGCTGTGGGGGTGACGCTGCAGGGGCACGGACAGAGGGGCAGCAACCCGGGAAAACACTGGCATGGCTGGACCCTCCCAAAATGTCTGAGACCAGCAGCGTCTTCCACAACAGGAGGGCTACAAATTCAGCCAGGATGTATTTTCTTCTAAGTGATGCATCAAGCAACACTTTAAAAGAGCTGGAGGGTTCCCCAAAATGAAAAGACATCCCTGTCGTCCTCTCCTCAAATACCTGGGGCTAGTCCTGCTTGTCTGGAGGGAACAAAACCTCTGCGGTGCCAGGACAGGGATAACAGCCAATGGGTTCCACTGTGGTGGGAGATGCCACACATATCCCAAACCACAACAGAAAAAAGTGCACTATCAACCAGAAATGGTAAATGAAACCTGTACCAGCAGCTCTCAGTCTTTCTGAGTTATGGACCCTCAAAGCACTGCCAACGAGGGTGCTGAACCCCATAAAAAATGTCATGTCTTCAACTGTGTGGGTATCAATGATTTTTTTCCTTTCTCGCTTTTGCAAAGCTCGGGAAGTGAACCCTGAGCTTGAAGGAACCTGCAGAAGATGCTGGAAGCCACTCGTACAGCCTCCCTAGAGCTTTAAACAAACAAACAAACAAACCAAAACAAAAAACAAAGGGAGAAAAAAAAATACATGTCCTTCTAAACCTGTTAGCAAGTGGACAGCTTATTTTTAGGAAAGAGAATTCATATTGTAAAAAACAGAATGGTCGTCATTTTATCTGTGCTTAAAAAAAGGCACAGGAGGAGGAAAAGCTTTCAGTGCTGCTCCCTGGATTTTCAGCCTTTTGCCAGCTGACTTTGTCAAGTAACCCCGCTGTGACATGCCTCGGGCGCACAGCCCTTCACAGTAAAGCCAAAAAAAGAGGGTGGCAGCCCTGCCCTGGGTAGCAAAGAGGGCACAGCTGCTGATAAATGGGTAAACAGCCCAGCCCCAACAGGGTGGTGGGAACCCAAGAGAGGGTGGCATGAAGCCTGAGTGGGACTGTTTCCCAACAGGGTTGAGAGAGGGGGCCGGGAACTAAAAAAATAGGGAAGAAAGGCATTTGAGCGTCCCCGGGCAGCACCCGGCAAGCGCTGCTGCGGACACCGCCCCGCGTGGGCCAGGGGTCCCTTTGATTCCTCATCAGGAAAACTAAAAAAAACACCAAAAAAGTTTAAAAAATAAAGCAGTAAAAATCCAGCTCTTGCCATTATTAAATTTAAGCAAAAGACTTCACTTGTGATTTCCTTCTCACGGCACTGCCAGGGACAAGGGGAGAGAGGGGGTGCTGGGGCTGCACGGGATGTTGCGGGAGAAAAGGGGCCACAGCCACCCCAGCAGTGGCCACCAGCCAGTGCTCAGTTTGCAAATCTCAGTATTCTGGTTTTCTCCCCACTTTTTCAAGCCCCAGGGGTGGTGGTTTCTCCTTGCGCATCCCTTTCTGAACTAGCACAGGCGGGACCCAGGGGAGCATGGCCAGCTCCATCAGCTCCAACCCTGTCCTGGGAAAAGCCATTTACTCGCTAATGGCGAGACTTTGGCAATCCCTGTGCCTGGTTTTCCTATCGGACAGGCACTTTCCTCCGGCTTGGCTGATCTCTGGCTACAGTAGTTACGAAGAATTTCAAGATTTACACACGCATGCACACAAATTGCTCTAAATACCTGATGAAATTTTGGCAAAGCTGCTTTGTCCCCTCCAGCTGGCAGGAGGGGGAGCAGTGACAGGGCCCCCGCAAACCGCAGCGAGGAGCCCCCCCAGGGCTCTGCTGGCAGCCCCCGACGCCGGGGCGAGACGACCCTCTCCCTCCTCAGTTGTTCTCGATCTGCTCGATGTCGATCTCGCCGTCCAGCTGGAAGAGGCTCTCGGCGCCCGTGCCGCCGCTCCGCCACGCCGCCCCGTCCTCCTCCTTGCCGCCGCCCTCCTCCTCCTCCTCGCAGGAGAGGTCATCCCTGCCGGCCCGGGGGTCCTCGGGCTGCGAGCGCGGCGGCTCCGGCTCCGGCACGGGGGTGCAGGCGGGGGTCCTGCCCGGCATCACCTCCGGGGAGCGCCGGGCCGCCGTCCAGCCCGGGGGGCCGGGGCGCCGCTGGGAGCCGTCCTCGGCCGCGGCGCTAAGGCAGGTAAGGCTGTTGAAAGTCTGGCGGTTCTGCAAAGGCAAGGGGAGAGGGGCAGCTGAGACAAGGTGTGGGGACAGGGAGCGGGGGCGGTCCTGAAGCTGGGCTGGGATGGAAGTTACACCAGGTGAGCTGAGAGTACTCCCGACCCCATCCCAAACCTGAGCCCTCCCATCGCAACAGAAAGCGAGAAGAGCAGCAGAAACACTCGCAGCCAGCTGGTCCCCAGGAGGTGAGCAGACACTGCAACCCCCCACCTCCCCACCCATAGCAGGTCCTGCACCTCTCCTGTCCCTGCAATGGGTGACAGCATCGAAACCACCCCCAGCATGCTCTGGATGAGTTACACGACCGTCTCCACCCCACACGTCTCCTGGCTGCGTGTTTAAGGCAGTACAGAGCTCTCCAAAAATAAATGAACATCAGCTCTTCATAAATGCAAGGTACTTGTGCTGAGTTGCTACCCCTGAACCACACGTTGCTGAGAGGCTTTGGGTGCTGCACTACATGACACATATGGTAACAGGAGTCATTGAAGGAGACAACCCAGAGGCCACTGTATCTAAATAGAGAAGTTCCCACTGCCCCCGGAGGAGTTGGCTGCTGCCCAAGCTGGGGGAAGGTACATTTCACATGGCCTTCAGTCTATGAAACCTTCAAAAAATCTGAAAGCCAGTGTGAAAAAATAGGCATTTGCCCTCTAAATATGCAACTTCAGTTCCCCACGTCATCCTTCTTGTATTTTTTCAATCCCAGCCATGCCTCTCCATGAGGTCTGTCTTCTGGGTGCTGAACATGCAACAGCTTCAAGCAGAGATCTGCACGTTGTGGTTAATGGACAACTCTGTAATTACCACTGGGGGAGGCCTGAGGACATAGGAGAAATATTTTCTAAGTACTTAAAAAAATTTGCAAGCATATTTCCAACAGTGATTTAGGCACTTGGAAAGCCTAAGTCTCCTGAAAGTCAACAGCCCTCTCAGAAGTGCAAATCCTTTCTACAAATAAAACTCTGGCACTTTGGGGGAATGTTAATTTTTCTCCTTCTTTACTGAGTTCATCTCCTGGTTCCGTCGCTTCCTAGGGCTTGGTACTCAGGTGCGGACATGCCGAGCTGCTCCAGGTGGGATAGAGCATCCTGAGGGGATGGGAGATGCTCTACAGTGCTTCACAGAGGGAGATCAGTGATTCCTGTAGTGATGAATAATGGAGGATGCAGTCTGGAAAGCAACTAAAAAGGTCCATGGCACATTCTTCCTATCCAAAGGAAAAGTGTTTCCAAGCCTGGATATGTCTCGGAGAACAGCCATGAAGATACCTGACTTTGAGGGAAATTCTGCATTTTATGGGACTCTGGCAAGGCAATCAAGCCAACAGCCTCATTTTCCCTGCTCACATCCACACATGCTGCAACCCAAGCCTTGAGTCATTCCAGGTACTATTTCTGCCTTCCCTGCAAGAGGATGGAAAACCCCTTCCCGTGGTCCTGGTGCTCCCAGCGCTGCGGCGGCTGCTGGTGGAGGAGGACCTGCCACGTGCAGGTCCCTCTGACACAGGTCTGACCGCTTGGAAAGCAAGTTTTCACAGGTACTGGCTGCCACAAAATCCCTCCCCTTACCTTTCCAGCTGCTGGGTCAGAGGACTCCCCCCAGGACGGTGATCACCAAGCCAGGATTCCGTGAGCTGGCTGTGGAGCCGCGGTGGATCAGCCACCGCCGTCAATGCGGCGTCTGTTCTCAGCCCATCAGGAGTTCTTTGCTCGCTTTTTATTTATTGGGTGAATTAAGCACGTGCTGAAGTGCTGAGCGTGGCAAAGCTGGGCAGTCAAACCCTCTATTGACACGGGCCAAGGAGCAGCTTTGGTGGCACAATGCAGCACTTGTTCCCCATGGCCAGGGAGCCCTGGGCCCCCTCCGAGCCTCCCCACAACCTTGGCCTTCACTGCCAGACAGAAAGGGGTAGCAGGCACCTCAAACGCTGTTGGACTCAGGGAAACCATGGGAATCCAGATACCCTCCTGGATCTGACACAGGTGGCTTTTGGGAGACTTCTGGCCATCCTGACTTCACCCAGTGAGTATCTGTACTGTACCTTACACCCAAACCCCCTTTGCCAACCACAATGACCCATTTTTGACCACTTGAGGGGCTGGCTTTTCTTCTCCCAGCCCTCCCCAAAGCTGCTGCAATCCAGCATGCTGGGCAATCCCTCAGAGAGAGGAAAAAAATGAGATATTTCTAATGCAAGGACCTGGAAAAATCATTTCAAAATACAAATAACAAATGTTTGGCCTCTGGAATGAGTTGCAGGGTGTTCCAGAGCAAGGTCCTTCTTGCATGCTGGTGACCAAACTTTGGCTATGTCTCCATCCCACAGGGCCTTGTGATGCTCCACGCTGTGCAGGGACCAAGGCTACAATCTGGGAGGGCTGCAGGAGCCAACTCACCCCCTATATCCCTCCTTTTCCACAGGTTTTCCCTGCCTTTGAGCATGTGTCTCCATCAGGGACAGGGGCTGGAGGCTGCAGCCCCGACAGCAAGCAAGCTGGAGAAATCCCTAACAACATTCCTTCATGGAACTCTTCCCTTGGTAAAATAGCCAGCTGTGAGCTTTTCCCTGAAACACATCCCTGCAAACACAGTGGATCTACCAGAGTCAACATCAGCAGGACTGGGATCCCCGTGGTGAAAACGGCTATTGCTCAAACACCTTTTTCTCTCCCACCCCGCCAGGTGATTGCCGCAATTTTCCCGGGAAAGGTGTAATGCTCCAAGCTGTCGGCACCACCAGCCCTACCTCCCAAGCTGTCATCACCTCCTGTTAGCTCACTGGGCTACAGTTGCTTCAGAAAGCTGAAAATAACCCAGTGCCAGAAGGGAAGGGGGGAAGCGGGCGGCAAGCGGTGCTGCTCCATGCGGGAATGATGTGCCTCTGCCAGCCCTCCCGAGCCAGCAAAGTCACCTCCACTGGGGGATTCTCTGCCTGGCTCAAGTTTAAATCACTCTCCGAGGCAAACTTGTCCTGTAAAACACTTTCAGGCTGTGTTGTTATCTTTATATCTTTATATGTAAATGCTTTGGTCGTTGGCATCACAGTAAATCCTACCTGGCATTTGTGCCAGGGAAAGCGCTCATCCGTGCTGCCAAGGAGGAGGGTCAGGCGCTGGAGACTGGAAAATGAGACTGGAAAATGGGTTTCCTTCAGGTTTGAAGCTCTGTAGAGCTTCAAAATAGCAGCTGGTGTGATTCAGACCATGCATAACCAACTCTCCCTTTATAACCAAAAAGCATCTCAGCAGTTTTGCCAACAGGTCCAGGCTGCAGCACAGGCACCGGGGCCATGCTCTGGCCAAGCACGTTACCAGCTCAGTGAAGCCCCAGAGAGGTCTCAGCAGCACCTCACTTGCCGCAGTTTGGACTCCCCAAAGAGAGGGAGACGCAGCCACATTCCCCCCAGGAGCACCAGTGACCACTGCCACGTGCAGCTTCCAAGATCAACATTGCCATCGGGAGGAGGTCGGGGGTCTTACACATCCCCTGTCCTCCCGCAGAAGGAGCCCCTGAGCGATGAAGTGTTGGGAAAGAAATGACTGAAATACCTGAGGCAGGCAAACACAGGAGGCAGTGATGGGGGGTGTGAAAAGCAAACGGAGCCCGCGCGGCTGGTGCAGAGCAGAGAGGGGTTATAGGTGGTGGTGCCACGTCAGGGAGCTCAAACTCATTTTATTTATTTTGCTTTTTAAATTTTATCTATGGAGGCATTGAGTAATTCATAGGCACCTTCCTTCATCAGGCTGAGGTGCTGCGGAGCGTGCCTGCAGCAGCATCCCCAGTAGAGAGGGGATGGCTCCCTGCCCTGCTCCCCGTGGGTACCACAATCCTGCCTGGGTTTTCTGCATCTGCCTTCCCACCTCTTCCCTTCTCAGTCACTGAAGAACAATATTTACTCAGCCCCAGTCCTCATTTTGAAATAACAGGCACCAGCGCTTACTTGGTGCATTGAAAATCTTTTAGCAGATAATTTTGCTTTTATTCTGTTTGGTGTGAAAAACAGTTTTCACGAACAGGCTCTGAAATATCTATTATCCTACCAAGTCACTTCACGCCACAGTATTAAACAAACAAAAAAAAAGAGCAAGAAGGAGGCTTTAAGTCATTAGTATTGACACCACCTTTGGAACCTCTGGAGATAATTTGGTTTTACTCACGGAATTGATTTTGCCTTTTGAGATCTGTAGCTGCCCCAGTGACAGTGAGGATGATCAGGGAGATTCCAGAAGTGCAAAAGAAAAATCTGTTATATGACCCACCAACAGGAATCCCTCTGGTGCTACAGAGCCCCAGGGAGATATTGGAGAGATGAATCCCAGAAAACTGGAGAAACACATCAGGCACAGCAATGCATGGAATCAGAGAGCAGGGAACACCCCACGGCTCAATTGTCCCACCCGTGTGCAACATCCCTCAGCATCCCACACGTGGAGATTCAGTCCCAGTGCAGCCTCCCAACCCATTCCTATTCATAACAATAATTGGAGGAAATCCTCATTTCCTGCCTAGAACAAATATTTTCCCTAACAGACACCGAACCCTTTGCTATGAGCTGGAGAAACCCATTTGCTCAGACAGGTCATTAGGCAACCCCGTGAGTGAACACTGCGTATTTATTTATTTCCAGGTTGCCCTTCCCAGCCTTTCACAGCCTCCCTGCCTTCTCCTCTGCATCCCAAGAGGCTGTGGCAGGGCATCCCTGGAGCACTGCAGGGTCCTCATGCCGACACACTTGATGCTGCTGACAGCCCAGTGGGGGACGATGGTAGCGGGGCCAGGATGCTCTGCTGATGATGCTGTTGCAATGCCATGGATTTAAGTGGAGTGGTTCTGGTATGAGCAAGGGTGACTCTGAACCTGGCTCATCACCAGAGATGGCAAAACTTCAGGATTTGGAGTGGCTCATCTTTGGGGAAGTTCAATGATGTTGGTAGTTCAACTCATCCCAAATTAGGATGACACATAATTAATACAAGTTTTTTATTTTTTTTAACCCCATTTGTTGAGAACCTCATCCCTATTCCATTTTCACACTATCTGCATAATTTTCAGCATAGAAGTACTATTTCTATTATGCTATTGCAGTCTCATTTCAGGCCCTAAATTATATGACAAGACCTTATGAAAATCATAACCAAACTTCATGTCACTGTTGCAGCAGCACCAAAGAGGGACTATCAGCAAGCAAGGGGATGAAATTGTGTTGTGGATGATGATAAACCCAGAGTTTATGGAAAGGAGGTACATGGTGTGTAAACCTGGGACATGAGGCAGGAGGTGCAAGGGGGCACCTAATCCTAAATAGTTCCTTTGCCAGCATCGCCTCCCATAACACACCCAGGGCAGGCTTAGCACTCAGGAACTGATTTCAGGTGATAGTGGCTGCCTAATTTGCCCCAGGCATTAAATTAATGTCAGGTTGGATTAAAAATGCGAGGGCAGTGAGGAATCTGGAGTCACATACTGTCCAGGCTCCCAGGGCAGACCCAAAATACACCTCACTTTTTTGACACAACCTCCACTTTGGGCTGATTCTGAGCACCTTTCTCTTGAAAGGAAAAATTAAGTGCCCTTATTTAATCATTTATTTATTTATTTATTATCTATTCTGAACCTGAAATGCTTTGTGTTCCTGAGACGCCTCGATCAGAGTTTTGCAAGGCAAGGCAAGGGGTTCCCAAATAACTGCTCTGATCATCACTACTGGACTTTTGCACTGCAAATATATTTTCTGCAAACTCACCAGCTGCTTGGGAGGTCACAGCCACAATTCCCCGTGCCCAAAAGAGCCATTCCCACAACTGCACTGGGCTTAGCCATGGATCCAAAATCTGCACCCTGCTCCAGCCTTTGAATGCCTCCAAAATCCTCTAGCACAAGATGTGATCAATGAAGCATCTTCGAGGGGTGAAAAACCCAACCACCATCTGCAAATCCTGCTGCCACCTGAGCTTTAGGAGGGAGCAGCGAGCCTGGAAATCTCCTGGAGTGCTGCGGTTTGGGTGCTTTTTTTAAAAAAAAAAAAGCATAAAAAAAATCACTTTTGGCTTTTTTGAGCCAAAATGCTGCTTTTGAGCATGTCGACTCCTTCAAGGATGAGTCTCTGTGATTTTTAAAAGCTGTTCTTTGGGGTAACATAGTGTACGAGCCCAGGGGCTGGAGGGTTAAACAGCACGTGGTGAATCAGATGTGCATCCTCGGGACACAATTGGATTTTGTCTGTGACTGGGACAGACACTGTCAAACTTTGTTTGTGTTCCCAGCCCTGTCCTCCCATGTGAGTGCAAACAACGGTGCAACACCCAAGCCCACATCCTTGGAACTCGTGGTGGGACAGAACTGGGAGCAGGGGGTTCAGCCGGGAGCAGGGGATGGAGTTGGAAGCAGGGGATTGAGACAGGAGCAGGGGATGGAATGGGATGGAACTGGGAGAGACCTTAGAGCACCTTCCAGTATCTAAATGGGCTACAAGGGAGCAGGAAAAGGACTTCTGACAAGGGCATGAAGTGACAGGACAAGGGAGAATGGCTTCAAACTGACAGAGAGCAGGGTAAGATGGGATATTAGGTGGAAATTGTGAGGGTGGTGAGGCCCTGGCTCAGCTTGCCCAGGGAGATGATGGATGCCCTATCTCTGGAAGCATCCAAGGCCAGGTTGGATGAGGCTTGAGAGAAACTGGTCTACTGGAAGGTGTCCCTGTCTATGGCAGGGCATGGAATTGGATCTTTAAGGTCAATTCCCACCCAAACCATTACGTGGTTCTATGGTTCCACATCAGCAATGTGGGCTTATACCAGCAACAACCTCAGCAAGCACAGAATGATCTACACTCCCTCAGTGGACACCAGCTGAGATGAGGTTTGCTATACTTCAGTAACTGTGGAGAACTGTTTGTCAAAGGAATAGAGAGGGGGAAAAACCCATGAACAATTCAGGCCAGGAGCAAACATCATTATGAACTTCCAATACTGAGCTGCAGTTTTTTCAGCTACTTAAGTAAAAAAATACCAGGGCAATGAAAAGATGCCAGCATGTGCAACAGTCTGGCCAGAGTTAAAACCAGCCAGCCTTCGAGGTCCCCTCTGCCCTCTGAACCAAGTCAGATCCTTTTGATCCCGAACCAAAGGCTTTTTCCCACCAGGCCACAAACTGACCTTTGCAGACTCCCATTCCTGTTTATTTAAAAAACACTGGGGCTTGGAAGCTGGAATCTGTCTCAAAAGTTACATCAACAGCAAACTATTTCCTGGGATACGTCTGGAATTTAAAACCTCCAGTTTTTCGCCTATCACTACATTTAGGAATATTTGTCACCGGCTCGAGTGGGTGCTGACGCCGACCAAGATCACTGCCACCCCTCCTGCCCTGCCAGCAAGCCTGAGAGGTGCCAAGATTTAAACAAAAAGTCTTCTTAACTGAAAATGTAGAGAATTTTACCGCTCAAGGAAAGTGCTGAATGCTCAGAGGTCCCGTCTTCCATCCTGCACTTTGAAACTCCTTCCCACTCAGTGTCAAGACCTCAGCTTTGGGAGTGTACGAGCTCCTTCGGGCACAGATCCTCATGGAAACTGTGGTTGTTCCTTAGTTTGGAAGGGAGAACAAGGTTGGGGGCCATCCAGGCTCCCAGCCTTTGTGAGCATTACACACTCCACTGTGTGTGGAGATCCTCTGGATCTCCAGATCAGACTGGAGCTGATTTTAATCCTGAAAATCACGAGTACCACATATCTTCATTTCGGGGGCATGCTCCTGTGATTCCTGGAAACTCCATCCTGTGAAGGCACGTGCTCCCACTAGGACAGTGAGGTCACCCCGTGAATGGCACTGTCTGTCCACGGCAGCCAGAGAGCAACGAGAATAGTCCTGTTGTACCCGGCGCCCTTCCCACAGCAGGCGTCTGCCAGCGCAAAGTCTTCTCTATAACTCCTCCTTATCAGGCACACCCAGTGCTTGATCCTCACCACGTCCTCAGCTGGTGTCCACTGCTGCCAGCACCCTCTCATCCATCCACCCCTCCATCCCTCACAGCCCACCACAGGGACGAAGCTATTTGTGGTGAACTCATAACCATGGGATGCTCTCCATAACCCATGGAGATGCAAGGGAATATTGTACTTTAATTGCCTTATTTATTCTATAGCAGCTACTTTCTGTTCCATATACTATAAGATATTATATAATACAGAGCTTCACAGAGGAGAAGCACTTTGCCAGTTGCCAGGGAGTTCTTGGTGTTTGTGGGTACAACCTCTGTAGAAAATTAAATAGATACAGAGAAAACTCAGCAGGAAAAGTCCAGTAGTACAGTATTTGTTATGAGATGTAGCTCTCCAAACTGCTTTAAAGTCTCACAGAGAAGCCAAAACCTTGTAGTGCCACCAGAAATGGGGCACAAGTGCCATCCCCAAATCTTCATTTACTACCAGCATACAGATCCCAAGCTGGGCATTTACAACTGGGAGGAAACAAGATAATTACTGCCATGGGCAGGGACACCTTCCACTAGACCAGGTTGCTCCAAGCCCTGTCCAACCTGGCGTTAAACCCTACACATATACATTTATATATATATATAAATATAAACGATCCATTTGAACCCCACACCTCTATAAAGCACAAGCTGTGTTTAGAACCGCGTTAACACGAATTAAAATCCCTCAGTGACAATCACATCAAGACTCTGGAAGGCAGGAAGCAGAGCGGGGACGAGACAGCGCGGGCTCGCGTTGCCGCAGCCGGGGACGATTCCAAACTCCCATTCCGGGCGGCCGCCGGTGTGACAGACATGTTGTGTCTCCCGTGCAGCTCCCGGGAGCCTGTGTGAAGGAACACAATCTGCTCAGCCGGCACATGCCAACATCAGGGCCGGCCCGTGGCTCGGCTTCCCGGAGATGACTCAGGCGAGCCACCAAACCCGGTGTCTGCGCTGCCACGAGGCAGTTTCAGCACACAGCACCCCAGATCCCAGGAAACATTGACACAGAGACGCCACAATGCAGCAGATGTGGAGGTGAGAGGTACCAAGTCCCTTTGGAGGGGAATTGCACCAGATCATGGCAGAGGAAAAGCATGAGGAGGTCTCTCTGCCACACAGCATCCCAGGCAGAGTTTGCTTTTATTTTGGAAAATCCATTTTTCTCACCTACTACACCCAGATGCTTCTCTTTGTGCCTTGCAAAGGCTGAAACCATCCACTCCTGCCAAAATCAGCTCAGCCAGAAGAACACGTGGGGTCTAAGGCACCTCCCATCACCTTTACAACATTTCTCATCTCTTGTATATTTCAGGTGCACCCCCATCAGGAAAAGAAAACCAGCTCTTTGAGGTCAGAGATGCCAGGCCAGGTGCCCAAACTCTCCCTGACTGGCGTGAAGAAGAGAAACCAGCTTCTTGACGCCTCACCTGCCTCTGGACACGGGATAATTCAGTGACACATCACCATCACCCACTCACCTGAGTGTGACCTGCCGGGTTCATACCCAGTTCAAAAGTGAAGAGGCACAAAGCAGAGTGTTGGTGTGCATTTAAAAAGAGCAGAAGGATGTGGTGCTGGGGCTTTTAAAAATTGCTTCTATTTCAATGACAACCGTGTTCATGGTTTGGTTTCTGCCCAAAGTTGAAGCCTGCCTGGTTTGGTGCCACATGAGTAAGTAATAAGGGGAGGGATGTGGGCTCATCTCCCCTCTCTGAGCTATTGGAATTGCAGACAGAAAAGACACAACCAAGATTCTGAGGAATTAAAGGCAATGTTTTCCCAACTATTTTCCCTTCCAACTTAACTTTAACATTTAGGTCTCTTTCTTAATTAGCCCAGTTATGTGGCCATGTAATTGCTTCCAGGAGCGGCTCCCTTCCCTCCTGCCTGGCCTAAATATCCCTCCTGGTATGAAGAAAACATTTCTTTCAGGTCAAATTATTTTTATTTTGATTATGGTACGGGGTTTCGGGCCTATAAACACATGTGGTTACCAGCACAAGGAGAAAATTAACCAATCCCCTGCCAAAGCCAGACGCTGATCCAGCACTCAGCACCCCAAAGCTCGGTCCTCAGCTCTGCCTTTAGCACCCAGGAAACTCGTGGCATGCCCCGTGCCTCAGTTTCCCCATCTCTAAAGAGAATGATGTGGACATTTTGGCTTTCCTTTGCTTTGGATCCCGAAGAGCATTGCACAAAAGGCATTTCTACACCATATAAAGCCAGACGTGAAGACATGTGCAGCCACACAGACACCCCGCCATTATTTCAGCTCTCCCTCTGAAACCACCCAACTTTCCAGTCTCCTGAAGCAGACACATTAAAAGCAGCCTGGGAGGATCCCCAAACCTGTAGGGTTTTCTTGAGCACACTTATCCCTGTCTCCTGCAGCCCATGAGGAATTAGTTGGTTTTCCCGGCATTCCCGTGCCGGGGAGGGCTCTGACCGTGCCCCACCAAAGGCAAGAATGCTCACCATGACTTGCCTCATCGTGCTCGTCCCTCTGTGCCAGTCCTCCCACGCAGGGAGCAGCCTGCCAGCGCTGCTTTCCACAGCCCAACAGCTCTGAAAACCCCGGCCCTCGCACAGCTCCCGGCCTTGCTTTCTTCCCTCTCTGCTCCAGCCCTGCTGCCCCAAAACCCCAAACCCAGCAGCACATCCGTGCCTTGGGCATTCACCCGCTGCCGGGGCACCCGAGCCTGGCTGGGTTTCCTCTCTGGGAACTGAGAATGCTCCGTGGGACCTGCTTGGACTGGATCCCAGTGGTGGAGTTCCTTAGTGACGCTGTTGTTGGTTGTTGGTTGTAGCAACCGCCGGGCATTCAGAACCGGCCACCCAGCCTGGATCAGCAGGAAAGGAGGGGGTGGGAGAGGGGCTGCCCACTGACACTGGGAGAGATGCTGCTCCAGGCAATCCCTTCCCTGTTCCTACAACACTCATCCCTTGTGGTGTGGAGCTTCCAAACCCTTTCTTTGTGGTATCGCTTCTTGCAGAGGATGAACCACCCCAACGCCGAGCAACACCGAGCACTCAGGTATTGCTTTCTCACTTTGGATATTTTGATATATCCAAAGCGTGGAGGACAGTAGCCAGAGAAAACACAGCTATTCCTCAAGCTGAAGGTTTTCCAGGAACATGGACTGAGCTGCTTTTGGACATACAAGTGATTAGATTTTTGTCATCCTTGGATCACCTGCCTGCGTTAGAGGCTGTCCAAATTATAAATGTGTGCCTGGGCCCAGAATCCACTGCAGAGAAAGGGAAGCTCCTGCTGACCTGCAGGATCTCCCTGACCAAGACCATTGTTTCCTAGCCAAAAACTTTCCCTCTGGACTGATGGGCTGGAGAAGCTGGCTTTGCCCCACAATGACCTCAGAGGAAAGGTCAGTGCCCAGCCAGAGTCTGGACACTTTCCTTTTTCCCTGTCCATTCCAGAGAATCACCGACTGGTTTGGGTTGGAAAGGACATGAAAGATCATCTCATTCCACCCCGCTGCCATGGGCAGGGACAGCTTCCACTAGACCAGGTTGCTCCAAGCCCCGTCCAACCTGGCCTTGAGCACTTCCAGGGAAATGAAATTACATGTGCCTGCTTGTACAGAGAGAATTAGGAGGGGACAGTTGTGCTATTCCGCCCTGTGGCTAGTAAAATACAGTAACACTTGTAAGTGGTTTTTACTGCCCATCCAGCTTATTACCTAATAAAATAAGCTTAGCACATTAAATGTTGTTGCTGTGATTTATCAAAAGACAAGAGCAGTCCTTGTGTTATCCCCCTGCTATGACCCAAATACAGGACTCGCTTGCCTTTTTTATCCTCTAAGCTCCTCTGCTGTAGGAAAAGCCGATCTCTTCCTCCAACACCCCTGCACTCCTTCAAACACCCTCTGCTCTGCCAGGCACGAAAGGCCATAAAATATCATGTTCTTGTAAAGAGAAAATGCACACACAGCAATGGATGTCACCCACTGGGTACTTCCCAGCTGTTTCTCCATCCCACCTGCTGAATTGCTCCCAGCAGTTTTCCTGCAAACAACAAGGGGATGCCTTGCACCAGACAGGCTTTGCTGGCCCTACAGAAAAGCATCAGGGCAGATGCTCCCATCACAGTTGACTCTGGGATGAAGGACAGAAGGCAACCACATCGAACTGAAACCATGAGGGACGTTTCCTGGCCAGCAAAAGGTGACAGCTCACCCTGGGAGGTGGCCAGGGTGCCCCTGCTCCCACTGTGGGAGCCCTGGGGTTTTCACACCCCTGTTATCTCCATCCCACACAGAGCTGGTGTGGTATCACTTGACTTCACGACTATAAATTACCGATGTGGGAAATGTCAAGTCATAAAACTGCAGGAAAAGAAACCTTATGAGTGTGAAATGGAAACGCTGCTCATGCCGTCCTTCAGTGCAGCCTCTCAGTAGAGCCCAGTCATTTGGTCCTGCAGGGAGAAGACCCAGGAGCAAAAGGCTCCCTGATTTGTACTTCAGATCTGTTATCTGGCTCTGCATGGCAGATTGAAGAGGGAGGTTGTGCTCTGTGTTTGCAACTGAAAATGAAACGTGATAACATCTGTGGAGTGGAAAATTACAGAGGCTAGGAGAGAGTAAAGCCCGTAGCAGTAAGAATTCAGCTCCTGACAGAGCCAGGGCTGGGTGCCTTGGGGTGCTGCCTTCATCTCGCCATGGCAGGCCCAGGACTCCTCTCACCTGAACTCAAAACTGCAGGGTTTAACATATTCCTGCTTGAAACCTGTGCCAGGAGGAAACAAGGACATGGTGGACTCGGCATGCAAAAATCGGAGCAGAACAGAAACGCAGGAAAGTCCATTTGGAAGGGAATGGGTATTCTGCTTGGACAGAAGGATGTGTTTCCCTGTGACTCCTGCGTTACTCTGCGTGCCCCAGGCCCACCTTGGAGGATGCTAAAAGCTCTTTAGCAAAGCAGGGAACAGCTCTTTATGTCCCCTCGCTGCTGAGCACCCTCGCAGGGACGGCCCCGCCGCCTCTTACCTGGGTCATCTTGGCCAGGTCCAGCGAGGGCCGCTGCTCCTGGACCTCCTCCGGTCTCCGCCGCTTGACTCCCACCTTTTTGTCGTTGAGGACGCAGGGCTGGGAGCGGCTCCGGGAGAGCCCCCCGGCACGGCGGCCGAGCTCGGGCGTGGAGGCGGGCGTGCTGCTGGCCGAGGGCGGGCCGTACTCCGAGCAGGAGAAGCGGTCGTGCGAGCAGGACAGGGACCTCTGAATGTCCACCCGCTCTCCCCCGTGCCCGCCGGCGGCCGTTTTCCTGGGCTGGCAGCCCACCCGGCCGCTGAGGGCGGGATGCTCGGCGCTGAGCGGGTTGGAGCGCGAGGGCAGGCTGAAGCTGGAGCTCCTCTGCATGGTGGCGAAGCCGTTGGAGTAGCGCTGCACGCTGCCCCCGCTGTAGCACCGCCGCTTCTCCACCGGCGTCCACACCTTCGAGCCCAGCGGCCTCCACGAGGTCCCGCAGCCCGACATCTCGTCGGAGAAGGAGAGCGAGCGGCACTGGCGCTTGCTGGGGGGTGCCGAGGCGTTGCCGTGGGGGTCGCTGAGGCTCAGGTCCTTGATCAGGTTGGTGACGGAGCAGGTGGTGGCCGCGTCCCTCGGCCAGCGCGGGCCCTCCTCGCCCTTGTCCGACAAGCAGTCCCAGATGCTGGCGCCCGGCTGCTCGAGCTGGAGTGGACACTTCCTGCTGAGATCTCTCCATCTGTCATTCTCTGGTTCAGAGAGGAGAAAGAAGTAAAAAAAAAAAAAAAAAAAAAAACACCACACAAAAAACCCCAAACAACACACACGCACAGGCATTAGCGTTAATTAATTCTGCGTTTCGCTTTTCTACGTCCATAAACAAAAGAGTAGCATATGGGACGTTTTCCAGTACAAATTAATTAACTCTTGGAATATGGTTTTCCGAACTGCCAGCAGAGCGGCTTGTACGGTGTAGGTGGAGAGAGAGACAAAGTGACAATCTCAGCAGGAGCAAAACTGCTAGAAGAAGATAAAAACACGGCTTTGGATATTCCAGATGGCACTGGCTAAGGGGAATTCAGCAGTGTGGCCATTGGTTACCTCTGTGCTAAACCACGTCTCAGATGTGGGCGGTTTGTCCTGGGTTCCACAGCCCATAACTGCCTGAAAGGCTCACAAAAACTGGAAGTGGAGTGTACAAATCTGGGGCAAGACGGACCCTGGGGGACAAAACACCAGGAAGGAGACGAGCGAGGGGTTGGGATGGTCCTAATAGAAAGGGGGGTGTCCCACTGGGCCGATCTGCCTACCTGCCTGGTGTAGCAAAGAAACCCCAACAAGGTCACCAGAGCCTACGGGAAACCAAAAGCCATCCCAGCACCCGTCGGGCTGTCCTGCTCTCAGCCACTGCTAAATCAGCATTGCTCCAATGAAACCAACTTATCCCCTCCAAGGCTCTGAGCATCTCTCCCAAACTGAGCCCCAGATAGTGTCAAACAGAAGCCGTGCAAGATGTTGTTCTTAGGTCCCCGTTGTGAGGCTTATCACCCATTTTCCCTCCATCCCCCAAAGCCCTGACCCAGGTGCCCCCTGTTCAGTTACCCCATGGAGCAGGAAGGTGCTATGGACACTGGCTATGCACACTCTCCTACTCTTCTGCTGCAACCTGAGTTTAGCACCACTTTGGGGTTGTCTTAAAGATCCCAGGTGTACCTAGCACAGCCAGTTGATTGCATTTCTCTAAGAAACATACGGCTGAGCATTTATTTAAAGGAACAAACTGCTTACTAGGTTCACCATTTTAAAAAAACAACAACAACAACAAAAAACCCCTTATTTTATTCCTCTCTTACATAGACTTATTTATTTATTCCTCTCTACTTCACTCATCTTATTTACAGGGGAATTTGTTCCTTGTGCAAATGTGGCTTTATTAAAAATCTTTCAATGCAGCACAGCAAAAGATGGTGGTGACCTGTTGCGTGGTTTCAGGGTGAGCATAAAGATACTCCTTTTATCAGATGAGTTTTGCAGTGCCTGGATAAAGCTCCAAGAAACCTGGACCTCCAAAATCTGCAGGCTGCGATGTATAGGGTGCAGGCAGCTCCATGGAGGAGAACTGCAAACCTGGTTACAGCTGTATTCAGAAATCATAGAATCATAGAACAGAATCATGGAAACACAGAATTGTTTAGGTTGGAAAAGCTCTGCAAGGTCATTGAGTCCAACCATTCCCCCATCACTGCCAAGCCCACCACTAACCCATGGCCTCAAATGCCACATCTGCACGGCTTTTAAATCCCTCCAGGGATGGGGACTCCACCACTGCTCTGGGCAGCCCTTTCCAAAAAGTTTTCCCTGATATCCAATCTATACCTCCCTTGGTGCAACTTGAGGGCATTTCCTCTTGTTCTGTCTCTTGTTATCTGGGAGAAGAGACTGACCTCCACCTGGTTACACCCTCATTTCAGTTAATTATTGAGAGTGAGAAGGTCCCCCCTGAACCTTCTTTTCTCCTGGCTGAGCCCCCCCAGCTCCCTCAGCCGCTCCTGGTGCTCCAGACCCTTCCCCAGCTTCCCACCCATGACCATGTCAGAAGAGAGGATTAAGGATGATGATCCCATTCCCACACACATCCCGCTGACAACAAAAGAAGAAAGCAAAGCACCGCCAAGGCCGGGCTGCCCTCCACGGGCTGCGCAGGCGGACGGGGCTCTCTGCAGATACACCACTGAAGCTCGACAGGAAAACCGTGGTAGGACAACCCCGCCGGCTGCTGCAGTGGAAAAAAGTCATCACCCAACAGACTTTCACTGGTGCCTGTTTTTGTCGTCGGCTGCTGCAAACAGAGGCCAACCGTGCCAGCCAACCAACCGCCGCTGCCAGGTTTCACATGATCGTATCTAAGCCATGCAACATTTCTGGGGGGTTTTTGGGTATTTCCACTCAGGCAACTGAAGGATGAATTCAAAGCCCTACCCGGCCCGCAGCTGCAGGTACCAGCCTGATAGGAAAGGTGCAGTGGCACAGAGTGCTTTCAACAAAGGCTTCAACTCAGGAGGTCACATTTGGCGCCCCTTGCACAGCTCTCGGCCGATTTTCCCATTTCTCCCTGCCTCCAGCTCCAGCCACAAACAGCCCGGCTCTGCCCGCAGTAACCGCATGGCATTTCAGCTGCTGCTCCCCTCATTTCAATAAACACAATGAAAAGTGAGAAATGTGTGCTAAACAACATCTATGTTTAGATCTTTATTATTTTTCCTCTGTATTACGCTGCCAGCTGAGAGGTTTCTTAGGTCAGGTCAGCAGACAAAAGAAACAGAAATAGAAGCCGATTTTTCATGGCAAGCTGCCACGATCCTCTGGCCGGAGACTGTACAAAGGGCCTTGGTGAGGAGGATACGGGACACCTTCCTCTTTCACCACTGCTTCAGCACAAACAGCTATAAATCTTCCAAACCTTGGAAAGAAAATGGTAATAGCACCACTATCCCCAGCTCCAGCTTAGGGGATAATCTGCTTTTCCCCTTGCACCATGAGAGCTGGCACAGCCTGTCGTCCCCCCCAATCCCCTGGACATCACTGACCAGTGCCAAAGTAGCAGATATTCCAGAAAATGGGTTTTCAGTGCAAACAGAAAGCAGGTTTCACTGAAACAGTTTGAAAATGGGGTAATCTAAGGGCTGAAGGTGTAATTAGAGAACTCTGGAAAGCCTTAGTGAGGAAAAGTGGCTGGTTTTCTGCTCAGATTTTTGAGACCAAGATTCCCGTCCTGCGCACACTGATAACAGTAATTGCACTGGAGCCGTTAATTCTACTGCAGTTAAACATGTATTAATTTTCTTAAATTACAAACCTCAGCCTGGTTTACCCTGAGGCAGTAATTTGTTCCAGGAGAAAACCCACCCTAAGAACCCCTTGATTTGCAAGTGAGATGTTTCACTGGAAAACTCTCCTTTGCCTATTGGAAAACGACGGGGTAAGCAGAGCACAGTGTAAGCGCGACTCGAGGGGCTCTCCCCCTGCTTACACAGGTCCTTCTTGGCCATTAGTGTCCTGGGATGAGACAGCACCTTACTTCTGGATTTTGACTTAAAACTGCAAAAATAAACACTAACACCTTAGCAACATCCCCCCGTCCTCTCGCGAAACCTTCACAAACGAACCCAGCGGTCCGGGGCACGAGGTGGGCTCCAGTCACATCCCAAAAATCAAGGAGGTGAGTGCTGTCCTCCACACAGCCCCGAGAGCTTCCCACAGCCCCACAGAGGGCAGGATCCATCCTCAGAGCGTCGCAGCCAGGCTTCCAAATGCCGAGCTCCAGGTTTTTTGCAGGAGCAGCGCACGGACACGTCAGGCACTTCACAGCTCCAGGACAGCCCCAGGCTTTTTAAACGCTCCTCCGGTGACACCGAGTAAATTTTAATGACCACTCTCGTAACCACAGACAAGGGTGTAAAACCAAAATGCTGACACAACCTTAACTACAGCGACACAAATGTGCTGCTATAATATTTTTACAGTTCTTTTTTATACATAATGCATGATCCTTCTGCTCAAGTCTCCTCCACGTTCTTTTCCCGTGAAATAATTTACATTAATACATAATTTATTACGGCAACTTGTAAAGCAATTAGGGGTTTCAATCAATTTTTCTTATCCTTTTTGGCAGATAAATTCTGTTTGGATCCTAACCCAAACATTTCTCTCCACACAGGTGTGCATCCAATTCCCTTTTTTTCACATGTTGTTCAAGTTGAATTTTGGTCTCACAGTCCCTGAGCACAGGGGGAAAGGCAGCCTGCATTTTCCACGGCCCCCTGTTTATGTTCAGGAGATAATTTCTGAATGTGGAACACATTTAATGGCTGTAATTAGCTGATGGCAGTGCCATAGAGCTTTCCCAGTGCAGAAATAAGAGGGAAATATGATGCGCAGACTGTGCTTCAATGGGAAATGAAAACAACAGCCCCAAAATCTACTCTGGAGAATAAACACACCTGTGGGCTGCAGGTTGCTCGTGCCAACAGCCTGCACAGGGGAGGGAAATTCCCCACCTCAATGGCAAAACGTGCCCTGTTCTTCAGTGTGATTCTCTGGTGAGGTTTCCCAGCTCCAGCTACACCTCGCCAGAATTCCCAGCGTGGCTTATTCTCTTTGTGGGTTGCCTGTGCTTGAATGTGCATTAAGGTGCTGCTCTGCACTGAAGGTCTTTTCCAAAAAAAAAATACCCCAAAATTTCAGGAAAGCCTGGTTCAGTGATAGGAGACATGCAAGGCCAGTGAGTGCTTTCAGGATGCAACCAAGGGGCATCATCTCCATGAAGGGGTTCAAAGGTAGGACTTGATCTTGGGGGTCTTTTCCAGCCTTAGTGATTCTATGAGTCAGCTTTTCTTCTGGTTTCTTGGCTTTCTTCTGTCACCCATGCAGGGTAAAAAGCCACTTCCAGCTGAGAGGTGTGCAACAGCGAGCCCAAGGCTGCAACCCCTGGCACACTTGGAATGATGGCGTTGCCAAATGGTGCTGGTGGAGAAGAGTCCCAAAGGACAGACAGGCTGACCTGTGTGCTTCATCCAACACCTCGCTCTGCCACAGTGCCCTGCAAGGACAAATTCTGAGAGTGCTCTCCCAGGGAAAAAGGTGGTTACTTTGAGGAGCACTTCACAGCAGATGCTCTGTCCCCGATGGGTTCAAACCCGTTCTCCTCCTCCTCCCTTTTACAACCAGGGCTGTGCTTGCATTGCCACGCCAGGACTCTGATCCTGCAGCCACAGCACCTTGTCACAGCCTTAATAAAACCCTGCCTGCAGCTCGCCTCAAAGATAATTTCTTGCTTACACAGAAAACAGGAGGCCACAGCTGTCAGCACACACCCACTGAGCTTCCACTACCAGGCCAGCTTGCACGGCGCTTGGAGCCACCTGGTCTCGTGGAAGGTGTCCCTGCCCATGGCAGGGGGGTTAGAATTAGGTGGTCTTTAATGTCCCTTCCAACCCAAACCAGTCAGTGATTCTGTGACACATGACTGGACTAGTGCAACCTCTGGTGCTACCAGCTTCTTACACTTCTGCCAGGGAAAAGTCGGTCAGTGCTGCCAATGCCTTGTTAAGATATTGTAAATTTTCGTCAGTCATTCACCCAAAGACAGAAAAATTTCACTCTAGGAAGTCAAAAATAGTAGAATTGCAGAATGGTGTGGGTTGGAAGAGACCTTCAAGACCAACCAGTTCCACCTCCTGCCATGGGCAGGGACACCTTCCACTAGCCCAGGTTGCTTCCAGCGCCGTCCAACCTGGCCTTGGACACTTCCAGGGATGGGGCAGCCACAGCTTCTCTGGGCAACCTGTGCCAGGGCCTCAC
>JAWMRA010000162.1:33406460-33432400 GCA_035584735.1 Pseudotriccus pelzelni
AGAGGAGGTAGAGGCTGACAGCCCCTACAGACATATCTGGATTTAAAGCAGGGAAATACTGGATGTATGGATCAATTTGCAGGCTACACATGGTCTTCTACCAGCTCCCCTTTATGGATGAATTACCCTAAGACTGCAGAAGCCTCATGTGCAGTGCAGAAAAATGGCCACTTAGAACCTTCCAAAAATTGAAAGTATCTCCCTGAAGTAGGCAGGCAATATTTTAAGAATTTCAGGTGCTTTCAGTGGACCGTCTCTGTGCCCACATAGGGTAACACATAGCAGGGTGTGCCCACTGTCACCTGCACACCCTACACTGTTTGCATTACACCAGAGTACTTTGGCTCTTGGGCAGTCTCTGGGGGTTCATTCCTCAGCTCAGAAAATACCTTTCAAAGAGCTCCTTGGCTCCTGAAAGACGAACCCAGAGCCTTTATTAATCCTCCTAGTGACCGAACGGCACTTTTCCCTGCTGTTTGTCCACCCGTTGCCACCAACACTGGCACGGGGAAGGCACAGCGAAGGGAGGGAAGGAGCCCTCTGGGGCCAGGAAGCCTTTGCCCACGCTGCCACCTCCGTCCCTCCGTGAGTTTCTGAGCGCTGCATCTTCCACAAATCTCTTTAACGAACGACAAGCCAAACATCTGCGAGTTGTCTGAATTAGCGTGAATTTGGCAGACTGAACAGCAAACTCGCGTCGCTCTGCAGCCTTCAAATCCCGTGTTTTCCTCAGGTTCATTAAATACACAACAATCTGTTACCAGAAGATGGTTCCTACGTGCATGGGCTGCCAAGGAGCCGGCTTTGGTGGCTCTGGTAGAGATGGGGGACTTGTGTGAGGAGCAGAGGGGGGCTCTCCCTAAAGAAGCAGGACAAGGAGAGGATGGGCTGCACCCACCCTGCCTCCTCCAGAGACCACCCACCACATGGTAAAGGCTGCCTCTGACATATAATCCTGGTGCAGCCAAAGCTGGAGGTGGTTTTGGGAAGCTTCAAAGGAAACAGAGCAGAGTGTGGGTCAGGCAGGGGGAGGTGCCCACAAAAGCCAAGGAGGTCCTTGGGCATCATCCCAGCTGGGATGACTGTGCCACAACCAGATGGAGAAACTAGGCTCTGCCAAGATTATTCATACCCTTAAGCAGAGCCCTGGGCATGAGGCATCCCTGATACTGGGGGAACCGGGGGGGTTCCCAGTGCTGCTGGTCACCACAGGAGCCAGGCAGCCAGCAAAGGCATCGCCAAAATCAAGCCACAGGCAGAATGGTCCAGTGCTGTGACGGGGAATAGCACTGGAGGCTTTACATTCCCTCAGAGGAAGTCTTTCGCTACGAGGAAGAAGTCAAAGCAAACACCCACTCACCGTATTTACCCATTTAAATCAAAGCCAAAGCAGCACCGAAACGTGCCCGACAGCATTTCCACGGAGTCATTCATGGAGAGTTTGGACTTGGCTTTTAGCTGGTGTTTTTAATATCGCAAGGAGACGCTTGTGAGGCTGGAATAATACAGAATCTGTTGCTGTAACACACTCCCAGCTCCTGCGAGGTGTCAGCAGCACGTAGAGCCCAAACCTTCTGTGGGTTTGGCTCCCCAAGGGCCAGGCAGTGAGACGCTTCCCCCCGTGCTGCTGCAAGCCTGGGGTACAGCTGAAGTGAGCCCAAGGCACCACTGCCTCAAAGCAAGGTACCCCACCAGGTGCTTGCCCAGCCAGAGAAGGAACGGCCACAGAGGACAATTTTCCCAGCATTGGGATGTTTCACCCCCTGGAGGTGCCTGAGTCACATGGAGCAGAGCAGGATGAGCTCCACTGTAGCTTGGCAGCCATAAAAGCCCAGATTTTGCAGCTCGTCTCAGAGGTGAGGAAAATTAAAAAAAAAAAAAAAAAAAAAAAGTAAGTGGAAAATGCAAACAGCCCCTGGTTTTATTTGGGCTGGCAGGAACATCATCCCGCCCAGCCTTCCTCGAGCTCATTTATGACAGTGTGAACACGCAGTAGTAAAGGGGGAAAAAAACCTGAAATCTGCTTTTTTCCACCCCAAGAGTCTCCATCTCTGCATAGTCTCCATACATCCCTTTCTCTCAGCCCACAGGTGAAAATCAGGAGGAGAAATAGATTCCTTTGTGCTGTGGAAAGGGGAAGCCCAAAGGACAGAGACATTGGCCCCGGCACCAGTGTGGTGTGAAACACAAAGCCCGCTCCTGAAACGGCATCCCGAGGAGAACTGACCTAAATGCTGCATCCCATCCCGGCTCCAAAGCTGCCAGCAGGCTACCAGGAAGGGAACTGTGCCAGGTATTTTGTCAGTGCACAAACATGAATGATTGCCCAGGACAAATAGGGCAGCAAAAACATCCACCTTCATCACATGGAAAAAATATGTATCAACTTGCAACCCTAACGAGTGAAGGAATTAATGAGTCCTAGAATTTGTAAATCATTGTGAAGTCCCTAAAATTCTGACGCCACCTTAAAATGCATGAGAGTGCAAGCTAAACATCACGTTGTTAGAAAACAACCTAGAGAGTTTTTTATAGATAATAAGGACAACAAGAAGTGCCACTAACAACAACAGAGAGAACAGTGGAAACATTAGTCACAAGGTAGAAAAGTGAGAAATGGTCAATATAAATGCTAACACTGTCCTAAGGAGAAAGGAAAAGGACACAGTCATGTTTGTCAGGAGTAACCTGACGTGATATTAAACAGCAAGAACTAAATATAGATCGTTCTTCAACAACAGCAGCAAATAATTTACACCTTCAACTGTTATAAGATTGTGCCAAAAAGTCCTCTGAGCCATCACCACGGATGCTCCCCAAGGACTGGCACGAGCCAGGGTGATAAACGTGATGGCCCCGAAAACTAGAGCCCAGCAAGGCTCCGGTTTCAGTGCGGGGTCAGGGAATCAGGAACCACCCTTACAGCACCAGGCAAAGAGCTCCCACCTCAGCAGATGTCTCTGTGCAGGTGAAAGGGAGCGCTGGTATAACAGACCTCATTAAAGCACACACAAGTGGATGGCAGCTATCGACAACTCTGCGACTGGCAGACCTCAAACAGACCTGCAAATAACTGGCAACACTGGCTGCAACAGGAACTAGACTGTCACCTTAGGCCATGCAATATTTCTGGCAGTAATTGGGAAGGAAACAGGAAAATCAGTGCTGTGTAAGTGGCTCAAGACCAGCAAAGCACTAAATAGAGAGAACAGCTTGATAATACAGAACGAAGAGAAGCAACAAGCACTGTTTGTAACAGAGACGTTAAGATACACCTTAAAAAACTCAATTGCTTAAGAGCCACTCACCTCAAAGGCAGGGGCACGTCCCCAGGCTCCTGCACAGTGCAGTAGATTACCAAGGCATGCAGTGATATGGCCACAGGCTGGATAAACTGGGTCTCTCCAGGAGGAGCAGAGATAGTACTGTCTCTGTGCTCTGCACTCCACAGCTGCTACGGGGGCACCTGGAGCCTCCTATCACCTCTGGCCAAGGTCTGGAGGAGAACCCAAGAGTTCTTGAAGACACAGGTACAGCACAAGGCTGGGGGAATGTGGGGTGGTAACTGCTGAGGATGACCTGGCTGCCTGCACAGAGGGCAGGAGAAGCCAGGCAGGAACCTCGGAGGGAGCAGACCGGCACTGGGACACCTCCCAGCACAGCGGGAAGCTGGGACTATGCAGGTCCAGAGCAAGGGCAAAGTGCAATGTTTTCCTGAAGCAGCACAGACAATGATCATCGTAATAAACTACCAGCACAGCAAATGACTGCAGAGGGCTCCCAGTCAGCGCTACAGCTTTCATCTCTGCCCTGACTGGACTTCCTAAAAGACACTGAATCACAGAATCACTTAGGTTGGAAAAGACTTTAAGATCATCAAGTCCATGCTCCAGCAAGAATTAATTTGGAAAATTCCTAAAAATGGTGATACGTAGAGCAGTCCCCAGGAGAGAGGCTCTCCCGGCTCACTGCCCTACAACCCGAATGAGCTGCTGCCCCCTGTCCCCAGCAGCCCCATGTCCCAACACAGTCACCAGGGTGGGATGTGCCGGGATCAGGAGGGTGGATTGACAGACCAGCCCCTCTGCAGGCTGGCCTGGCTTCTGTCCCAGCTCTAACATTGCTCCTTTTGAACCTGCCACCTTTGTGATGTATTGTGGGGTACACAAAAGACAGGCATGGGGAGGGGCATTGACAGCACAATCCATCACACTGGAGAGCTGGGACTTTTTATTTTAAATTAAGTTTAAAATACTTACATCTGAAACCTCCATGGGAAAAATAATTTCTACCGTCAACATAAACCATGTGCAAGCGAAAATGTGCATGAGAGTTTCTAAATGAATCTCTTGATAACTCTAAATCTTCATTAACCATGATGCTTTCACTTCGAGAAGTACCATCCCATTGCATTGCATTTCATTATAGCACAACTGATATTCCAATAAAAATAAAATCATAGAGTGGCCTGGGTGGGAAGGGACCTTGAAGATCATCCAGTTCCAACCCCCTGCCATGGGCAGGGACACCTTCCACTACTCCAGGTTGCTCAGAGCCCCATCAAGCCCGACCTTGGACACTTCCAGGGATGAGGCAGCCACAGCTTCTCTGGGCAACCTGTTTTTCTGAATTAACAGAGAGGCTACGAAACCAAATGTGGGTATTTTTAATGCTTTCTGTACCTTCACAATTATAACAGCTCTTCAGTTTTGGCACACAATTGTAACTTTTGCTGTCTAGTTCATAGTATTAAAACTTCTCCTTTCAAATATATTATACAACATCCATTTGTAACAGCTGGGACAAAAAAAAAAAAAGCACATGATAACAGGGTTAATAATATATATACATGACATAATTTTATAACATTGACAACTATTCCCCAGCACACCAAGAGGCTGAAGGTTTTCAGGAAGGTTAAGGCAAGCCCAGAAACACAGAACTCACAGTTATTGTGACTTTCCCACATCACTTGAAATGAGAAATGGCCACCACCACCTGGCCTAACTGTGCTGCCAGGCTGTCCTGACCAGGCAAGATCCGTTGTCTGCATTGATGCCATTTTCCTTCCCTAACATTTCCCAGTGGTGCAGAATAGTGATGGCGGCACTTGTGCAACTGGGGCAACTGAGGCAGAGGAGCAGGAAGGAAAAAGGACAAGGAAAGAAAATTCTTAATTACAAATAAGTGCATAACAAGCTTTAACTCATCCCCTGGGATTTAGGAGCAAGGTGAGGGGTGTCTCTCAATTCCCCCAGTCCAGACCAGTCGCTGAGACCAAAGCAAGCTGCTGATGCACTTTGAGAGCCACATCCTCTGTACCACCACCTCTCCAAGCCTCACTTCTCCTCTGTCACCCAGAGGGTTTCTGGTCCTTCCTTTCAAGGGCTGCTTTTGAGCAGAGAGAGGGAGAGCAGGTTTTCCAGCTGCCAGATCAAAGCTTGCCAGATCCCCTTTCTTTTACAAACCCTGGGAGACGTAACGATACACAAGCACAAAACAGCCACAATATAAAACTCTTCTTTCACTGCAGTCCCAAACCTACCACACAGCGCGAGCCCTGAGCTCTGGCTGCTGAAAGCAAAACCTATGGCCAGGAGCCACAAAGTGTAGGGAATGATGTAGCCCAAGGGATGCTTCAAATGGACTACAGAGGAGTGACACCAATGCTGCTGCTATATTTAATCCTCTAAAAGCAAAAACCATGACCAGGACTCCCTCGGGTATATTTTTAGGGGAGGGAGGTATAGAAACTCAGTGCACCAGAACAGAGTTTTTGCACTCACTCAGGCGGTTCTCAAAATGTTACTCAAATAAAGTGATTACGGAGCCAAATCCACCTGGTACCTCCCACCCATCCATGCAGGGACCCACAGCCTGCAGTGTTGGGAGCAGTCATGCTTCACACAGGGTTTTGGTGCTCCTCCAGGTCAGCGTAATGCAGTTGACTCCTTTGTGCGTTTCAAAAGAAACTTCTAACATATCAAACCTTATTTATCTTACACAGCATATGTCAGATCCATAAGATCCAACGTATCAAATATCATAGACCTCGAAACTCATGGATCAACCACCTGAAGCCAGGAGAAATTCTGGTTGTAAATTAACTGCATGATGATGCTTCTTAATTTTCAATCCCTACTTCACCTGTTGATGACTAAAGACTTCCACAGCCTGTACTAGCAGAGACTCACAGCCTGGTGAGGTTTTAGAAACAGGCTCTTGCTAGGGAATTTTTGTCTTTCTACAGAGAGCCAGCTCAGAAAACCTTGGAAAAACAAAACAGCCCACAGATTTGCTCTCTGATTCACTGTCCCAGAGCCACGTTCTGCATTGCTGCTCTACAGAAATAGCTGGGTCATGGGCAGCCAGGCTGCAACTGTGGGCACAGGAGTATGACCTTGGAAAAGTCCTTTTTCAGAGTTAAAACACGGCCACTTCTCGCGGGGAGGCTCGTGTGCAGAACCAGAGCTCCAGGGCTCGGGTCTGCCAGTGCCCCGACTGCTTTCAAGGAATTTATGGAAGGTCTCACCCCTACAGAGAGCGGTGGCACTGACCCCTGTGCCGTGCTGGCTTGGCAGGGAACCAGGAGCAGACCCGGGGAGAGGGGGCTTCCCCAGGCTTCCTGACCCGGCAGGCACAGGCGAGCAGCACGGTGGAAAATTCCCTCCTCTTCGCTGATGAGTTTATATTTAGCCCTCCGGGGAGCAGACGTGCCGGAGGGGCCGCTGCTCCGGCGGTGTTTTTTTTCGCGCATCCCCACGGGCGACCCCTGCAAGGAGAACCGCGGCCGCTCCGGGCACGGCTCTCACCGACCGCTCCGGGCGGGCACATGAGGCTGACGGCAGTCAACAGAGCGGCAGCCACAGCCCGCTGCCACTCGTCAGACTTTCTTTTTTTTTGTTTTGGTTTGGTTTTTTTTCTAGTTCTGTTTCCCCGAGTCAGCAGGCTTGCTTCCTCTTCCTCCTCCTCCTCCCCGTTTTGGGAGAGAAAGGAGCAGAAAAAGTCAGCCAAGAAGAGAACTTGCTTGAGCAGCTCCAGAGAAGCAACATCCCAACTCCTCTGCTAGCCTGGTCCCCCATAGGCACGGGAATAAAGCCTGTCTTTCTGAAGGTGTTTTCACTCTAGGAAGGAGTGCAGACCGGATACCAAGGCTCTGCTTGCCCTCTCGCTCCTCGGGGATATGGGAAGGAGACTCGACCCCTCCAGGCTGAGCTCTCCAAAGAGCTCCGAGCATCTCTGGCACCTTGCCCTGTCCCAACCCAAAGTTGGTCCAAAGTCTGCTCTGCCACAGATTAATGTTCATTAGGAATATTTCCCAGCAACATCACTTGACAAACCATGTGACACGGGAGCGGGAAGGGAACAAAACCAAAATCACCCTTTCAACTTGGGGTGTCCCCTTTTCCATCTGAGATTTTACAAGGCAAGTACAAACTAACCCCATCCCAACAACAATCAAGAACAACTCTATGCAACATTATAAGAAAGGAAGAAGGAAGCACAGTCTCAAAGCACGCAGCTGCCATTCGAGAAATCAGAATTTAACCAGCAACAATAAAATTGACAAATTGGATAAAGCTCATCCCCCTCCCCACCCCATCAGGACACAGCCCATGGTGCCCGTTCTGCACAGAAATTCAGGTGTTCTGGCCAAAAGCTGTATGTCTCGTTCTACCTATACTTTTGCTGAAAGTAAAGCAAGCCTTTGACACCAGAAAAAATATTAATTGCATCTAATTAACCAAAGCAGATTTGGGGATTTATATGGGTATAGGCTTGCCTATTTGCATGTGTGCATATTTATGCACATGCATATATTTATGCAGGTATCCATACCTGAAAATTAGCCTACATTGGTGCTCACTCTGTCCCACAGTCTGCCTGATCTCCATATACAAAAATATGGATCTCACTCACACAAATCAATTATCTACTGAACTGATTTGCCCATATTTTCTATGCTAATGTCTTGCACTTACAGCAAAAGGCCATCTGCTTTCTATAACCAATGTGGTTCCTGGACACCTTGGCCCTGCAGAGAGCTGGAAGTCTCAAAAGTTTCCCTCCCTTCTCTGTGTTTAATCTGGAAGTGAGAAAGTCTGGAGACAGGGATTCAGCTGCAAAACCGCCAGCACGCGTGGCCGTGCTCCACGTGGCCGTGCTCAGCGGGGCATCCTCCTCTCCTCTCAAGTGGAGGGAAGGAAGAAATTCCACGGCAGGTTGTTCTGGCTGGGTTTTCCCCACCACCACCACCACTTGTGAAAGCCAGGAGGCTGCATCCCTCTGCCAGTAAAGTGCCTCCAGCACGGGGTGAACGGCCCTAATCCTGCACCCCTGAACCAAACCTAGTCGTGCCAGAGCTGGGTGTAACACACCCACCACCACAAGCATTCTCAGGCTCACAAGGACTTTCAGAAAAGAAGAAATAAATCAGAAACTCTCTTCAAACCCGCACTGAGCCACAACAGGTAAGGACAGAGCAGACTGCTCTGAAATTCAGGTTTTTTACTATCACACTAATTAATCTGCTTCAGGACCCACCCCAAATATTTTCTCTAGAAACATTATCTGCATTGTTTTGGGGTTTCTTTATTTCTTTTTCCAGCCCTCAGCCAAGCTCTGGTAAACATTTCTGCCCACGTCAGAGGCAGGCCAAGGGAATCTGGGCTTTGTGATTTCAGCAGCATCTCCTGTGCTCAGAGATACCCGACCCTGAGCAAAGATGCTCACAGCACTCCGTGTTTTTACTGGATTATCGCAAGGCTCTGCTACCTCTGCAATTTGCAAGTAGTTTTTAATCTGTCAAAATAGACTTTCGTTATTGCTTGAGGATTCAAAAGGAAAATATGCACATCTGGTTTCAATCGCGAACTGAAGTTTCGTCTATCAGCCTATTTCATAACAAATTACACTTACTTTTCACTCCAGAGGATTTCCTAAGGAGGGGATGAGTTGCCGAGGTACACCAGCGTCTGTGGAGACCGCACGGCACCGAGAGGCAGTGGCACTGCTCAGTGACAGGAACCGTGCTGCTGCAAACTCACTCTGTGTCAAGTAAATTAAAATTATCGAGGGAAAAAGCCCTTATCAGTGAAATCTTTGCATACAGCCGTAGAACCTGAACTACCTGACGTCACTGAATGCAGAAACAAGACTTAGGGACTTTCTAGGACAACTCCACTGCCAGGACACTTCACACAGTAAGGAGCTGCCGTGTCCTACCGCAGCGGCGTTGGATGCTGGGGACCCCCAGCCGGGTGGGCAGGCCTGCCCCTCTCCCTTGCTGCCGGGAGCCACCTCGCACGTGCCAGAATGAAATCCGAAGCGTGGCACGGTGGGAAGAGTGAGCGATTACCCTGGGAGAGCATCCCTGCAGGGATGCTCAATCACGGCTCCTCTGGGCTCCAGCCCTCCCCCGTGAGAACGCGAGACTCGGCATCCGAGTTTCAACCCCCTTAAACATCACTCTCGGCCCGGAGAAAGGAAAGCACGTGTTGATTCGCTTGCAGGAAGAAATTCCAGTGGCAAAGGCAGAGGAATCCGACGGGAAGAGAAGCGCTCGTTCCCCGCACGCCGAACTCCGGAGAGCCGCCCTTCCCCGCACGTCGGGCGGGCGGCCGCGGCTCAGCATCCCTCACCCCCCCGCCGCTCCGGGCACACACCCCACTGCCCCGCTCTCCCTCCGGGCGTCCAGGCGGCTTCTCCGCGGTGCCCCCCGCTCATCCCGGCGCGGGCGAGACCCGACGGCACAAAGGCGGACATCCCCCAGCCCGCACCGCGGGGATGCAGCAGCGGCGGGGGGTACCACCATCCTCCCCCCCATCCCCTCTGAGGCGCCCCGGCCGGGCAGGGCGCTCCGCCGCCCTTTGTCCACCCCCTCCCCGACACCCCTAGGGACGGCACGACCCCGCTGGGCTCCGGGCATCGCTTACCGGGCGCTTCCCGTGGTGGCGGCGGCGCGGCCCGGCCGGGCCGGCTCTGGGCGCCGCTCCGACCGCGCTCCGCTGCCGCCGCCGCCGCCGTGCTGCGGGCGGGGCGGGCGGAGGGAGGGAGGGAGCGGCGAGGAGGAGGAGGAGGAGGAGGAGGAGATGGAGGAGGAGGAGGAAATGCTCTTGTCACTTCCTGAGCGGAGCCAGCGCGGGCAGAGCCCGGCCCGCACCTGCGGAGCGCCCGCCCAGGGGACCCGCGCACCGGAGCGCTCGGTGCGAGGGAAGGCGGGGGAGACCCCCCGGCTGCCGCCACAAACGGGCATCCCAGGGGTTAAACATCATCAAAAAGAGCGTGTGTGTGTGTGTGAAAGTCCAAAAATGATAAAAAAGGGGGATTCCTTGTGGCCATCTGGCTCTGCCCGACGGGAAGCCCCGGGCTGGCGCTGGCAGCGCTCCCGCGGCATCACTGCCCACAACCGGCCCCGCAGCCCGGGATGCCGCGGGTGCGGCTCGTGTGGGGCTCCGCGGCTCGTTCAGAGGCCAAGAGTGACTCCTGGTGGCACGGCCGGCCCGGAAAGGAGGAGGAGGAGGAGAAGAGCTGGGCTCCCCGCAATGGGAAGTAGCACTGAAGTTTTGGTACATCACAGGTACTTACCACCCACCGCTGCACCCGCGGGCGGCATTCGGTATAAAAAAATGCTACTCCTTACTTTTTCTCCGTTTTTCATATAAAAAATAATGGAATTGTTTGGGTTGGAAGGGACCTTTAAAGACCATCTAGTTCCACCCCTTGCCATGGGCAGGAATACCTTCCACTATCCCAGGTTGCTCCAAGCCCTGTCCAACCTGACCTTGGACACTTCCAGGAACGGGGCAGCCACAGCTTCTCTGGGCAACCTGTGCCAGGGCCTCCCCACCCTCATGGGGAAGAATTCTTTCCCAATATCCAGTCTAAACCTACTGTTTTTCAGTTTGGAATCATTCCCCCTTGTCACTCCAGAGCCCGAAGTCCCTCTCCAACTCTCTTGGAGCCACTTTAGACACTGGAAGGGGCTCTACAGTATCCCTGGAGCCCTTTCTTCTCCAGCCGGAACAACTCAAGCTCTCCCAGCCCGTCTCCATAGCAGAAGTGCTCCAGCCCTCAGAGCATCTCTGTGGCCTCCTCTGGACTTGCTCCCACAGGTCCATGTCCCTCCTGTGCTGGGAACCCTGGAGCTGGTTGCAGTACTCCAGAGTGAGGGCTCACCAGAGTGAAGTAGGGGGGAAGAATCACCTCCCTTGACCTGCTGCCCATGCTGCCTGTGATGAAGCCCAGGTCACAGTTGTCTTTCTGGGCTGTGTGACCTTTCATGCCGGGTCATGTGCAGCCTCTCATTCACCAGCACCCCCAAGTCTTCTCAGCAGGAATTTTTTCCAGCACACGTTTTGGGAAGGGGCTGTGATTTGACAGGACAAGCTGAGCAAAATACTGCAGGAGTGAAGGTGGCCACGGGTCCTCCAGCAGTATTCAGAGGCACATCTGCTTGGCCTCATGTGGGAGGTGGCCTTTAGGAGCGATGTGCTCTGACAATAACATTTTCCATCCACCCAAGCTGCGCCGCACACAGCACGTGGGCTCCTCCCGAGAGCGGGCGTAATTAGCGAACAAGGAAACGACATGACAGCTAAAAGGAAGATTTAGAACTCATTACAAAACAGAGCCTAGACATTAATCTTAAACATATGTGAGTAGACAACACAGATGTCATCGGGAATGAATCTGGGGCTGAATTTCATCTGCCCGGCTGGATGGCCGGGCACACCGCTGGGGATGGCATGTGGGGACAAGTAAGGGCAGGAACAGCAAGGGAGGCTCTGGCTGGGTAACTCAACAGTGCTCTGGGTGTCCTGCCCTGCTGCTGCACAGCCCAGGACACCAGGTAACTATCGAGGAAGACTATCAGTTAGAATTTAATGTAATTAAGAAGAAAGAGGTAAGTAAGCAGAAGTAGCGGGTGGAAATTTAACAAGGAAGCAGCTCCCACCAACGTAGCGAGGACTGATCTCAACAAAAGTGGCTCCGTACTCAGTACATATAAAACTAGGAGTGGCTGGTTTGAGTGGGCGACGAGCAGGGAGAAGGGTCTGATGATGTGAAGGGGCTTTTGCATCAACCTCCTCCATCCCACTCAGTATTTGCTTTTCTTATCACGTGTTGAGACTGGTAGCAATAAAACACTTGCTAACTCCTTTTCCAGAACTTAGGGAATCAAGTTTGAAAATGTTTTTTATGGCTTCCCAGTGGAATATTTCAGCAATAAAGCTAGGAGCGTAATTGAATCCATTCCCGTGGCAGCCTTGGGCTCCAAGACTCAAGCAGAAAGTTGTTTTCTGTCTGCTCCTGCAGCTCACTCCAAACCCAGCATTTTCTGCCTCTCATCCTCTCTGCTTCCCAACATGAGCTGGCTGTGGAGCATTCCCAGCACACGTGAAAGCCTGTTGCTGAAGCACAAACCTGTTTTCCACAGATAGTATTTGCAGTAATGTTTTTGAAATGTAAAGGCTGCCCACAGTTGCCTCCTCTGGGCGATGCAGAAGACCTTTGTCAGAAGGGGAAAAGACAAATAATTTTCAAGGTTTAAAGAACTGGCCAAGAGAGTTTAGCTGTCGTGGACAGAAAATTCATTCAGTTCAACTCTGAGCTGATTTAATTTGTGTTTTTGTCTTGGATGTCAGCACTTTTGCTGCCCACTGACTAGGACCCTTCCTGATGGGAGATGGAAACTGTGGATAGGGAAAAATCTAATGATCTCCACGGTCCTTCTGAAATGCTTCTGGGGTCCAAGTCATTAGGACATGTTAATGTAGCAGTGCCAAGCCCTGTGGAAGAACACCATTTCCTTCACTTCCAGAGCACAGGATCACAGCCTGCTTTCCATGTAGCCTTTCCATTGCTTCACTGTCTGCTCCAGTTCGTTGTTATTCGAGTCCTATGCACCAAGGTTACCAATAATTTCAGGAGTGTCCTTTCCATGATGACCTACAACTCTGCACTGTCCTAAGCACTGGAGCAATCCCAGTTATTTATGTGTGTATCCTTCTGCCTCTCCTGCCAGACAAGGAATACAGGTAAGGGACTTTCCCAATGCCAGAGAGTTGGAGTGTCACACGATGTCCCAGCCATCCAGCTGTGCTGGGTATCACATACTTACAGGGACATCTTGGCTCCATCAAAGGTCTCCAAGAGCACAAAAAGGAGATCAGCCTCAGAAGCCACACTCCAGTTTCAGGGGAACTCCTGAAACTCCCAAAATCTAAATAACAGTAAGCACAAGTATTTTAAACAAGTATTTCGTACTCAGGGAACAAACTCATCTCTGTAATACGATCAATGTGCTCTGGGTCAGAAAGTACCTGAATTGCTAAACAACTGATACCAGCTGAGACCTGATACCCAAACAACTGCTGTGCAGAGGTTTGTAATGAGGAGTGCAGTTCTAACTGCATTTGGCTTACAATGGGATTTCCACCAAAGTTAAAAATCCTATTTAATGTCAGGTATATTTGCTGCACATGCACCAGCTTTGCGTTTGCTGCCTCCCTTCCCACCTTGGCAGAGGGCATGACCGCTGAGCTCCGGGCTGCCCCACATGAGGGGCAGTGGAAACAGCTGATGGATAAAATAAACAGTCCATGAAATACATATGTGAACCTCTCTCTTGCCTGGATGTGCTTATCACTTTGTCAACCATGTTTGTGTCTGCACTGGCTTTAAGATAAGACCAGAGTTATTTGATCATCATTCACAAAGCTCAAGGCAGTTGCAGACAAGCCCCAAAGCAGCACCCTACACTGGATAAGTTCGGGAGTAGCCGGACAGGCTAATTAACACCACCAATTGGGGTGAAAGAGCCAAGATCCTTCTGCTCAAATCTCAGTTCTCAACCCCACCAGCAGCTCAGATTTCTCACTGTGTGCACCCTCTTCCCACCTCAGCTTGACGCATGACACTGTCCATGAATACCTGGCTGCTGCAGGGACTGCGCTGAGGGTTGTTCCTGCTCCCTCACTGGTGTTTATTAGCTCTGGCTCTCCACCATGGGCTTATGCATTTGTGATTATCCAGGATTTATAATGCTACCTGGCAGCAATTGGTTTGCCTGACAGCACTCAGTTTAATTTCCAGTAACATAAAAATGGGCTCATTTCAAGCTATACTGTTCCCTAACAAATTGAAATTAAGCCGCAGGTCGGCTTTTCCCTCCTTCGTGTTAAACAAAACACGCCAGCGTTCCTTTTCCTCCTTTGTCTCGAGGCTGTAACACCTCATCCCCTTTCACTGAAAACCCTTGGTAGCCATTAACTGCTCCTCGATTTCGCTGCTACCCACAAGGGTTGGGTCACGCTACATGTACTTCCAGCCAAGGCACAGGATGGAGCCGTCCCCTCCAAGGCATCCGTACCACCCATTCATCCCTGGAGCAGGTAACACTGTGAAGGGCAGTCTCCCCCTCCTCTTATCCCAGAAAAGGCAGGGAGCAATGGGAATGCAAAGGCAGAGCTCCGTATGGCAATGCAGAGCCCTGGTCCAATTATTTCTTAAGTGCTCTCCACATATTTTACAGGAGACGATTCGATCCGTTAAAATGCTTAGAGGGCCTATAAAATAGAGCAGTTATTGTTGTAGCAAGCTGTGTTCTTTACCTTTCAGCATGCCAAGATCAGAAAAGCAATCCCAGTGCCAAAACACTGAAAATTTTGCTGTATGTTGCTAAATACCACACTTAAAGATTTTGTCTGGTATGAAATAACATAAAATTTGGCAGCCCTATACGAGGCACCCTGGAACACGGTAGAACAGACATAGCAGAGTACATATACATGCACATTTTCCCTACAATGGCTACAGTGCTGCCAGTGCGTTCCTGGAATGTGGAAATACATGGAAGCCAGTGTCAGTGATGGAGAAAAGCATGCTGTGCTTAATGTACCAGAAAAGCTATTCAAGAACTCATCCTGACATAAAAAAAAAACTCCAAAGAAGCTGTGTCAGCTCAGCTTTGGAGCTTTCCAAGTATCTCTCTTCCTTGCACACTTGGCTTTGCCCTGCACACCTGGCTACAAACCCAGTCATTCTAAGGGAGGGATTGCTGTTCATCCCCTTGTTTGCCCATTCAGGCTCACAGAAACACGTGCAGAACCGAAATAATTTCGATACAAATGGTATGAGGGAACATTGTTTGCTCTCCAGAGATCCACACCTGAGACCTGTGCGGTGGGACCTGCACTTCTTTGCTCAGGTATAAATGAGCTCTCCTGTAAACAGCAACAGCAGGCTTAAAACCCCAAATATCTTAGAAAATATTAGCAAAGTACATAGTAAAAAAAATATAAAAAGCTGAGTCTCTCTTTGCTGTAGGTGTTCAATACCCCAAATCCTACGACACAATCAAGGCAGCTGGCTATTCCCAGATTTCAGAAATGGTGTTGCGACACCAGATTTGAATTTGAGAAGGCGAGCCCATAATGCAAACGGTTCTTTCAACCTGATGCTCTCAATAATGATTTGAAGAAATACTCTCCTGATGGGACAGAGAGCCTGTAATTACTTGCTTCATCATTGCTGGCCCTGTCTGCAAAAGCAGCTGCCATGATTCTGTTGGTGTGTCTGATGTAACCCAACAGCTCTTAAAAAAAAAAAAAAAAGTAGCTTTCAGAAATTCTTCATGTTACACCACAGAATTATACTGAGTTTCAAGAACAGAATATTAATTCCGTATCTTCTAAGCCCCTGAAAAAAAACAAACCAAAAAACCTATCTAAAAAAATGGCCTATGAGCAGGACTGCAGGCCAGCCTGCACGGGGTTTGGACCAACCTGGAAGAGTGGAAGGTGTGCCTGACCATGGCAGAGAATTGGAACAAGATGGTCTTGAAGGTCCCTTCCTACCCAAACCATTCTGTGATTCTATGACTATTCCTTGTCCTTAAGGACCATCCCATGAACATCCTCTCTTATAAATAACAAGCTGGTCATCAAAAGGGAAATCAAGGAGTAAGGGAATATTAACCTTCCCTCTGAATTTTCTCTGTTCATTGAGTTGTGTCATGGTTTTCAGGTCTGGCATTTCTCACTCCTTAATTTGTGTAAACAGGGTTAGAGGAGTATTTACTTCAAGAAAGTACTATGATGCTGAAAAGGCAAAGGCTTTTTGTCTTGAGAATCCATTTACTTCACACTCTGGCAGAGTCCCAGAGAGTAGAAACTCTCTTAGATCAGACATCTCAGATCAATAATTATTTAATTACCATGACTTAGTCACCTCTTTCAGGTATTTCATGCTGACAGTTCACTTCCGTGATACACCCCATAAAATTTGAGGGTAAAAACCTCTTTCAGTTGTACAAGCCCCACAACAAACACAATGGCCTCTCCCAGCAAATGCCTCAAAAGAGAAATTCCTGCACACAGTTTGCTTGGCAGTAGGAGGGATCAGGAGATGGGTGTCGGATGCCTGAGCTGCACAGATGGTGGTGGAGGTGCTGCTTCTTCGGGCTTGGGCACCAAGAGCCATCTCCCATCTCCCTGGAATAAAAGGCCAGTCCTGAGAACATTCCATCCTTTCAGTACACTTTCAATGAACAAGGGAACACAAACTCTTTCTGTTCTGCCCACGTTTTTATGCAAAGCTCCAGCCAAAAGGTTTGCCAGCTCTGCAGCGTCATCCAGCCTAAACTTGGTCCTGCAGGAAAAGCCTGTGGGCTCAACCAGCTCCGAGGTCCACGGCAGATGTTAGTTTTACTACCCACAAACCTCATATTTGACAGTGAAATCACATACAGAGTTTTCAGATAGCAAAACAATAGGAGGAAAATGTGTTTTAAATGCTGTATTTATTCTCCTGTAGCCCGGCATTGCAGCTGAAACCAAGAGTCACACAGCTGTGTACCCATGAAGGTTCCAGCCTTCAGGAACCACCATGAAGCACTCCTCCAAACTTCCAGCAGATATTCACCCCTCCTAGCCCACTGCTTATTCCTCTGCCTGTTTCTGAGCTGTTTTTTTCACTGAAATGCATCAACATTTAGAGATCACGCCTCCATCAGGAACCTCCCGGCAAGATGAACTGCCCCAAATCAAAGGCACGTCAAACGGTAACAAGCCCTTGGTTTTGGCATTTGAGTTAGGAACTCAGGCCTGACCAAATACGCAAAGAACTGTTCACAGAGACTACACCTGCTCACCTCTGCTGATAAGCCATTCTTCCAGTGGAATATATCCCATTTTGCAAAAAAGATGTGGAATTAGGATTCCTACCTTGAGGATATCGACAGATGGATCACAGAGGGAGGACTCACCACAATGAAATAATGCCTTAATTCCTGTCCTGGGAAAGGACTAGAAGCATTTATTGACCCTTAAAGATCTCCTGAACCCTGGGAATGAGAACTGTGGAAACCAGGAGAAGAAATTCCCTGATAAGCAAACATGACCTTGCCTGTGAAACAAAACCTGATTGCGCAACAGGGCCTCCTTGATGTTTGAAAGAACAAGTTTATTGTCACCTGCAACCTGGGTTTGTCAAGGGATGAAGAAATCTCATCTTCCTGCCTTTCAAGCAACAGTAATATTCGGAGAATACAAAACAGCAGAAGAAATGAAGGCAAAGAAATTAAGCAAAAAGATCACACATGGAAGTTTAAAAAAATATATTAAAAAAGATGAACAACGGATGGATAGTTATGCTTTGAATTCTTTTGGATTTACGCAGCTAAAATCTGTCTTGAGAACTTCACTGGAGAACTTGAGGTCATTGTGGCTCTTAAGACACCACTACACAGAAAATTAATCATGAAGGAGGCACATGTCACTCACCAGTGAGAATGCAAGACTGTAACATCCCACCTTTATGTATTTATGAGATCAGGGAAAATAACTGACCAGGCACGAACTCAGGCAAGCGAGACCTTTAAAGACTGTCCCTCTGTGGGAAAAAAGCTGAGCTACTTCAGTGGAGACAGAACCATGCTGAGCATGAGAACCTCTGAAAATCTGCATTTAAAGCACTGACTAGACCTCTTTTTGCAAGTGCCGTGGTTTTTGTATTAACTTCCCTCCTTAACTACATTCATGTTCACCAAAGAAAAAAATTAAATATTTTAATTAATTAAAATTAATATTAATATAAGTGCTTTAATTAGTATGAAATTTAATTAATATTAAAGCACTTACGTAGTAAAAGCTTGTTCCCTATTTCAGTGCACAACAGAGGAATGAGATTTTTGCCTTGTAGAACACCTTTACCTCTACTGGTCACTGATCACCACCACTGAAATTAAATACCAGATAACCTTTATGTTCCAAACACAAATATCATTCAGCTGTATTTGTTACCTGTATGTAGAATGTCTTATTTCCCCTCTCGCTCCCAAACACACAGCTTCCCTAAAACAAGTGGGGTTGTAGCAAGGACAAAATTTATGGGCAAGTTATGCAAAGCTGAAATGTTTCTAGGGCAATGTTTTATAGCCCCTTAGAGTTCCATACAGAGTATTTTACTGTGCACTCAAAAAGCATTTATTTACACACGTGTCTGAGGTTTTCTGTCAGGTTTAAAGTTCAGACTTTTCTCATCTAATCTAATTTGTCCAAGATGGATGGCCTCGTTTTTCTCCTTTGGAAAACCAATGCTGTTACACTGTTTCCAATTCTTCCTCCAAAGCAAAACTTGGGTGTTGGCAGCTCCTCCAGAATTTCAAATCCTGCCAGACAGAAATTAAAACGCCTTTATTAGAAGGAAGTAGTTTTATTCGCCTCTTGGATAACCCTTTGCAAACCATTCTTTATTCGTCTGGAAAACTTGCAAGTCAGTTAATCTGTGAGTTTATAGGATTGTATTGTTGCACTACACCACTGCTTTATACAGCTGAACCTCTTCCATGGATAATAAAAATCTCAGCTGGCTGACTCACACAAATTAACGGCAGAAAAGATGAGAGCTTGCCAGTAATTTCAGTTCCTCACAAGGGATGGTTGTTTCAGGTCCACACTGAGTTTCAAGTCTCAGACAGGAGATTCAGGAGCTGACTGGCATGCAAAAAAACTCCTGTGATGGATCAGGAAGGCAGCTGAGGAGGTGATATGAAAAGTTCCTCTAAACATGGGTAACAACGTTACCCCAATCTCAAAGCAATCAGAAGGGTGATTTGGGTATGGTATAAAGGACTCAAAGAAAAAAAGTATCATTTGGGTACACATTTTCCCAGTGTAATTATACTGAGAGCCCCAACCTCCAAAGTATAACAAAACCCATCCTCCCGTGGCACCCTGGCACTGGCAAACACAGGAGATGCAATTCCAGGGGAAAACAGAGGGAAGACAGGCTGAAGCATTTACTAATCTCTTTACCTTCTCTAATCCTGATCTGGGAAAGCCAATATGCTAACACAGCCATTAAAATTCACTCATCCCACCCTTCAACAACCCTCAGCTGGCAGAGGGCTCTGTTCAGCTGCTTACCCTCTCTGAACTCGTTCAGCAGCTCCTCCTTGGTCCAGTTGCAAGACGTGATGAGGAAGAAGCCCTGTGGTTTCAACACCCTGCCCAGGGATCGCACGTACTGCTGCCGCTTCCCCGCCGCGTCGTCGGGATTGAGGCTTATGGCATCAAAAGTCCCCTTGTCAATACAAATGTCAAAGCCTGACAGTTCAGCTGAGGGAGCCAGGAAGTCTTCCACCTAAACCAGAAGTCGACAGCAGTGAAAACAATCTCAGCAGCTCAGCAGCTCCTGAAACTTTAGTGCGAAGCAAGACTTTAAGATACAACGCTTTCAAACGTGACAATGGGTGTGCTTGGGAAGGGGCAACTCACGGGCTTTTCAATGCTTTGGCAGCTTCTTTCTTCTCTGTGTATCATGTGATGATCTATTTGCTGTACTCTAAAGCTCAAACTAACGCACTTGGAGATCATTCTATAGATCATAATTTGTACTTTGATCCCCGGCATGGGCCAGGCACTGCACAAATGCAAAAGAACAGACAGTGCCTGCCACGGAGAGATTTTTCAACTGACACAAGAACAGAAGCATCACGCAGGTACAGGGCTGGAGGATAAAACAGCACAGAAGACAGGGAGCTCAGAATTACAGGCAGTCACAGAATCACGGGATGGTTGAGGCTGGAAGGGACCTTTGGAGGTCATCTGGTCCTACCCCTGCTCCAGCAAGGCCTCTCAAACTTCCTGCTACACAGCTACTGGTAGGGATCTATCACTCAAGGATTTCTTCCTCCATCTCAAATCTGAAATTCAGAACGTGGCAGCTAAAATATAGAACTCCCAAAGGGTGAACCACCCTTCTTGGAGCTCCTGCTCCAAGCAGGGAAATCTTGTTAGCCCTAATGACTGCTACAAAAAGAAAACAAAAATAAAGACCAAAAACCTTCTTGTAAACAGAGATTTATTTGGTTAGAGACCTCTCACAAATGAATGTCAAAAGACATCATTTGTTTAGTACCCCAAGCACATCTGAATATCAATTAGGTCATTTAATCTTGGGTTCAATTGCTTTCTATTTCCTGAATAAACTTTCTCTCAAGACTTACCTTTAATTTAATGTTAGACATCCCTTCTTTCTCTCTTACTTTTTCTGAAAGGTGTATTGCAGAAGGAGAGTAATCAATCCCTGTGAGATTCATGTAGCCAGACTTTGCCTAGACAGAAGCAGAGAATCTTAATTAGTGCACTAGTGATTTTTTTATCCAGTGAGTATATTCCCTATCTATAATCCATCTCATCTCTCCTCCTCTTACTGACAGGAAAAAAACACAACCCACCT
This sequence comes from Pseudotriccus pelzelni, assembly GCA_035584735.1. NCBI lineage: Eukaryota > Metazoa > Chordata > Aves > Passeriformes > Tyrannidae > Pseudotriccus > Pseudotriccus pelzelni. Next base: position 33,427,206 of record JAWMRA010000162.1, read on the forward strand.
TTTACTCATTTTTGTACCTGTTACCATTACAGGAGCTAAATAGCTCGAGGAATGAGTTGAAGTAAGTCCATTCTGCCTAAATACCTCACCAAAAGAACTGCTGACTGAGAGCTGGTTTATGTCAAGTGGAAAACGGAGCAGAACTGTGAAAAGTAACACCCTGGAGGGGAACAGGCTCTCTTATCTGCACCAAAAGTAACCTAGAAACCAGAAATTTTCAGTGTGAGAACATGTGACAATGCCAGATGCTTCAAAATAAGGAAAAAAAATACTCTCTGACATGTAACATTTGAGATTGAGCAATTATTTGGTTTATAACCCAAACTGTAAGAGCCAAACTATGCAATCCATTGCACTACTACAGAAATCCACTGCAAAATCATCCACTTCTCTAACTATTCATGTTAACACCTATTTGAATACAACTATTTGCATGCTGCAAGGTCTCTGTATCAGCAATTTTCAGGCAGGTTATGCATCACATAAAAGAGCATACGGAGACTTTGTTAATCTAAGTTTGGAGGAGATAAGGACAACCCAGCTCAGGGAACTCGGGCAGTGAGATCCCAGCAACCCTTTGGCAAAGCAGGTGGGCACCCAGGTGGAGCTGGGCAGGTGGGAGGGGAGCAGGGACACACGTCTGCACTGTGAGGTAACAGCTGAAGGGACCAGCTCGGGATATCACGAGTGTGAGTCGGCCTGTCTAAACCCAAACCTAGCAGGATGAGCTCCGATCCTACAGCCAGCTGCAGGCTGTCACAGCACAGAGAGGGAGGAGGCTTGGCCTTGTTTTAATTTGGAAAAACACATGGACTTGAACTGGCATTAAGCAACCAGCTGCGCGTCTACTTGTTCCGAACTGACACCTCAACAGCGAGGAAAACCATGAGGAGTTTTCACAACAGCCCTTCCTCCTTCCAGCAGCCCCTCAGGCCTGCGAGCTCAGTGCTAACCAGCTGTTCTGAAGTGAGGGCTAATTGCAGCTCAACACAAAGACAGTGTTGTTTGCATGTGATGGGGAACAGCTTATTGCTTAGGCTCCTGCCCACGTTCCTCCCCAGAGCAAAGCAGGCTTCCTCAGACGCCTGTGCTGAAGGCTTGGGGGTGGAAGAGTAGTTCCCACAACAGCTCCTCTGTTTGGAAAGGAAGGGCTTGAGTCACTTCAGGGAGTTCCCATTCACTCCTATAGTCTCCAGGGCAGAGAAGGAAAGTTTAGAGATAAACAACACTAAATGCTGCTAAACCTGTAGGGCCTGACTGTGACAGGAAGGGATCCTTCCCTCACGTGCCATCCTGCAGCTGGACTCCTGCCCTGAAGGTGGTATTTGTAACACTCTTCTGATGCTTCTTGGAGAGGCAGATTAAAGAGCAGAAGGTAGTTTGCAATGGTGTCAGCTCTGCCCTGTGTTTGTGTCTCTGCTGCCGCCAGGCAGACACCCCAGCGTGGGTGAACATCCTTCACTCCAGAGAAGCTTTTCAATATTTTCAATATTGCTGGCTGTCACACTGCTCATAAAAATAAGAAAAGATCAGAGCTTTGTGTGGCAGCAACATTTCCTTCGAAGAGCTAGAATTTTTGGAAGGCGAAAGAATGATGTCTTCAATCCAGCCTATCACATCCTTGAAGTTAACAGGGGTAGGACCACGATCTACTTCACATAAAAAAAGGGGTCTTATTTCTGTGGTACTTAGGCACTCTCAAGTAGTTCCCCTTTAGAGAGGTGCTACTCATGTCTTCCATGACTGAATCTTTTCCAGTACTGCCATTTCTATCCCATTATGGAGTCCAGCTCCAGTGATAGAACAGTCCTACAGCAGCTGCTGTTCTTGCCAAAAGAATCCCAGCTTGCTTTTCCAAAGAATCCCAACCTGATTTTCAAAGCCTGGCAGCTAACACATTAAAAAAACCCCAGAAATCTTTTAAATGAACTAAGCAAGTGAGATCCTGAATTATTTAGCAAAACTAAACAATATAATTTTTGAAGTCACTTTTCAAATGAGAACTGGACTGAAAATTCCCTACAAAAGCGACCACTGAGGTGCTTAATGCAAGACAAGAGACTGCTTTTACAGCAGTTTAATAGTTTTTAAAAGCTATCAGTCCGTCATTTTCCCATTACAGTATGAAAATCAGTTTCCTATTTGTAAGTGGGGTCAGTATAAAACTTCTGCTGGATATTTCAAAGATGATAGAGCTGGCTAGCATTGCACTTAACAATCATCATTATTAGGCTAATTTCCTTTAACGAGATGGGCAATTTCTGCTTTTGATGACATAACTTCCCCTGTGCTGTGGTGTAGCAGCCAGTCCCCATAAAGGCTTTAAGGTCTTCTAAAATCAATGTCCATGTGGAAAAAATTGCCATTAAAAACCTGACTTTGAGCCCTTTCAATTCCTACAGTAACTAACGGAGCCAATGGAAATGCAGAACAACAGAAGCTGTGAAAGTATGACAGCCCCTTCCTTTACCAACTCCCCTGCAGTATTACACAAAAAAAAAAATCTATTAAAACCAGGAAAAAAATACTGGAACTCCTAAACATCTCGTATCACTGTACAACAACATCGTAACACCTCGGACCAGAGTTTTCACCCTGACAGAAATGGACACTTCTTTAAAAGGAAGTGTTACCTTTGTAAGTAATTTACCTAGAAGCCTTTGGGTTTACCCACTTTTTCACACCAGTAATGAGTGTTATTATCAGAACTGAATGCAGAGAAAGGGTCTGCTTTTGCACGAGAGGGTACTTCGTGCACTAACCAACTTAATTCCCTTCTCTGGAGGAGTTTACCCAACAATGGGAAGAAATGCAGTTTTAAGTGTAGGGAAACAGAAAGGTGAAGTTAAAATAAGGGGTGCTCATGCTGACTGATTTAAAGAAACACAGTACATTTTGGAATCTGAAGTATTGACTCTCTGTGTCTTTCGCACAGCTTACAGCTCACCAGGATTATTTGAACTGCTCTGTTTGGAGCTCTGGTTCTGTATAAAAAATACACGAACTTTGCAATGTACCAACCAGTTCAACCAGTAAAACACCGTTCCCAGTTCCAATGTCAAGCACAGAGCTGTCCAGGGGGACCTCGTGTTTTTCCAGCCACCTGATGATGCGTACCATGCTTTCCTCTCCAAACCTGTGTCAAACAAGGGCTCGGGGAATTAAAACAGCAAAAAAATCTACATAAGGTACAGCAAATTCATGTGATCACTCGCTCCCTCCAGCTGTTGCAAAGCCCCTCTTAGTGCTACTGAAGTAACAAGTGCCACAGCTCACAGTTCGTGTTTGCCCTTTTCAAGTTAAAATTATTCCCACGGCCTTAAAATTCACTGAAACCCCAACTTTGGGAGGTGATATCACCCACGTGTTAAAAAAGGGAGCAGCAAGGGCAGCTCGTGTAGTTAAACCTGAGCTCAGGGATAAAAAGCAAATTTTTCAGTGACATACACCTCAGCTACCAGCTCAATTTCTGCGTCATGACATTTGCCCAAGTGCAACTAGAGAAACCTGCTTTGCAAAATCGAGCAAGAGAGGAACTGGTGGCTTCAATGTTATAACTCCCTATCCTTTCGTCAGCAACCCACGGGATTGCTGGCTGTGTTTCTGCAGTGTCTGTTTTGATCAAGAAACAACAGAAACACTCTGTAGGAGTTATTTTATTTACCAGATTTCCCCGGCATCTCCAATGTCTTGAAAAGTTTGCAGTTCTCTCTCATATGCAGCATCCCAGCTGGAGTAGGGGGGAAGAAAAGAGAGGATATTGCAGTTAATACTGGGAAATATTTAGATTAAAGAGTGAGGGGAAGAAAAAGTGAAGGAGGGGAAACTTAGTCCAGGTATTAGGAAGAAATCTTCTACTGTGAGTGTGATGAGATACTGCTCGCCAGCACAGGAAGGACATTAAACTGTCCAGAGGAAGCCGCAGAGATGCTCTGAGGGCTGGAGCCCCTCTGCTCTGGAGCCAGGATGGGAGAGCTGGGGGTGTTCATCTGGAGAAGGCTCCAGGGAGACCTGAGAGCCCCTTCCAGTGCTTAAAGGGGCTCCAAGACAGCTGGAGAGGGACTGGGGACAAGGGATGGAGGGACAGGACGAGTGCTTCCCAATGCCAGAGAGCAGGGGCTGTGGGGAAGGAATTCTTCCCTGTGAGGGTGGTGAGGGGCTGGAATGGATTTCCCAGAAGAGCGGTGGCTGCCCCATCCCTGGAAGTGTCCAAGACCAGGTTGGACGGGGTTTGGAGAAACCTGGGATTACGGAAGATGTCCCTGCCCGCGGCAGGGGGGTGGAACGAGACGGCCTTAAGCGTCCCTTCCAACCCAAACCATTCCGCCGGATTGTCCGAAAGGGCGAGAAGGCCGTGCCTGCTCGTCAGCGCCACTTCCACATAACCGCGGACTCCGCAAACAAAGCAACACACGAAGCACGGAACGGCTGGCGCTGGAAGGGACCTCAATGGAACCTCCCTTATCGCAGCCCCCCCCCCCCTTCTCCCCCACCATGGCGGGCAGGGACACCTCCCACAGCGCCCCGTCCCGCCCGTGCCGTCCCCCCGGGGCTCAGCCCTGCCCTGCCCGGCCCTGCCCCGGCACTCACTGCTCCCGGGTGCCCAGCACCGAGGGCACGAAGGGCTGCTCCGCCATGCCCGGAACGGCGGGGCGGGCCGGGCGGGGCCTGCCCGGTGATGGCGCCGTGAGGGGGGAACGGCCCGCCCCGAGCCGGGGGGATCCGTGCCAGCCCTGCGGGGCGGTGCGGGGACAGAGCCCAGCCCTGGCGGCCTCCGAGGCCGGGCTGGACGCGGCTTGGAGCGGCGTGGGATGGTGGAAAGCGTCCCTGCCCGTGGCGGGGGAGGGGGGATGGACGTGAATGGTCTTCAAGGTCCCTCCTAATCCGGACCGTCCTGGGATTCGATGAAAATCAGCGCAATATTTAAAAGATAGGGTTTATGTTTTTCAATTACAAGGCTCTTTTTTTTTTTTTTTTTTTTTTTGGCGAGGTGATTTAAGTTAAAAAATAGGTGTGGTGAACGGCACCGCTGCAGAGTCGCCTTCCGGTACAGCTCCGTGTGTGTTGTCATGGAATCGTGGAATGGTTTGGGTTGGAAGGGACATTAAAGTCCACCCAGTTCCACCCCCTGCCATGGGCAGGGACACCTTCCACTAACCCAGGTTGCTCCAAGCCCCGTCCAACCTGGCCTTGGA
>JAWMRA010000162.1:33433224-33451192 GCA_035584735.1 Pseudotriccus pelzelni
CCGTCCGCGGGTCACAGCGGGCGGGGGCGGCTCCACACGGGCGCGGCGGGGCGGGATGTGGGGTGTCCGGGAAGGATGCGGGGTATCCCGGCGGGATGTGGGGTGTCCGGGAAGGATGCGGGGTATCCCGGCGGGATGTGGGGTGTCCGGTCTGCTCCCCCTGTGCGGGATGTGGGATACCCGGGATGTGGGGTGTCCAGGTGGGATGTGGGATGCCTGGGCGGGATTTGGGGTGTCCGGCGTTCTGCTCTGGGGAGATGTGGAATGGCAGGGCTGTTTCCTGGCATGCGGGGTGCTCCGGGTGCTCCCCGCGAGACGTGAGATGCCTGGGCGGGATGTGGGGTTCCCGAGCTGCTCCCCGCAGAATGTGGGATGCCCGGGCAGGATGTGGAGTGGCTTGGCTGCTCCCCCCCCAAGAATGTGGGGTGTTCCAGGTTCTTCCCTGAGGCATGCGGGGTGTCCGGGCTGCTCCCCGGGATGTGGGGTGTGCGGGGCTCTTGTCACCCGGGATGTGGAATGCTAGGGCTGTTCCCTGGGATGTGGGGTGCCCGGGATGTTCCCGGCGGGGCGGGGCTCCTGCGCGACTGGGGTTGCAGGCAGGGAACGCGCGTGTAGAAGCTCCCTGGGTGGCTTTCCCGCAGCCGCGACTGACCAGCGCAGAGCTGGGGTGTTCCCGAATTCCCTTGGTTTTGTTGGCATGATTTTAGGCTGAGCTTGCTCTTTAGCTCTGCACCACCATCTCGGTGCTTTGTGCCAAAACCGCACAATTCCTGCTCAGCCTCCTTCCTTATTTTGGGTAGGGATGGAGAAGAAATTACTTTAATTTACCTTTATGTTAACATCTGGGTTTTATAATCCCTGCTGTTGTTCAAGGTCCAGCCCAGTCTCCACAGAGAATTTTGGGTAAGGCTCTGCAGGTGTAAGCTCCACTTCCCTTGTATTTGCGGGAGCAAAGCAGCCTCGTGCTCAGGCCTCCTCCTCCTCCCTTTGGGGCTGGGGCAGAGCCTTCCCTTCTGTAATATGTTTCCCTTTTGTGGGTTGCGTGTAGAACGTTATTTTTGAACAAGCCATCCCTGCAGTGCTGTGAAAGGATGTTGGCAAAGCAGAAAATCGGCGTTGGTGAACCTCAGGGCAGGTTGTACCCACTGCAGCTCAGATGTGTGCTCCAAACTAAATCTTTGGTTCAACCTGAAAGCTAAGAAAGTTACAGTAAGTGACTACATGCAGTGGATTTCTTTCTTGGTTTAGTTCTTTTATTTTCCTTTTAATTTGTAGGAAGGATTTCTGCTGGGAGAGGTGAGGCAAGAAGAGACCTTTAGCATTAGTGATTCACAGATCAGCAACACTGAATTTCTACAAGTGATTGGTAAGTGTTGTAACTTTGAGAGGTTCTGAGACTGGCACTGCTCAGGTTTTAAGTCTTCAGGACAAAATTTCGCTAAGAATCACTTCACTTGTGAGACCATCACAGGGTGTATCATATTTGCCACAGTGTCTATGTGTTTGTGGTTGTGAGGAAAGGAAACAGACCTTGCGGGGTTTTTGTGCATCTCCTTGTGCGAAGAAAAGATTGTTTATTGAAGACATTTATCTGCGTTTCCTGATGGAGAAATTATTACTTGGTTGTTGGTCCTGGGGGGAGTCTCTTGATACAATTGTCTAAATACAGCACGTGCTCAAAATGAAATTAATTCACTGCTTGATTTACTAAGACTGGAAAGGGGCAGATTTTCAGCAGAGGGTTTGGAGGGACAGCTGGGAGTTGGTGGCATCATAAACTGTCACAGCACTGTCTGAGGGAAGGCAGCTCATAGTTCTGTGTGTTCAGACGGCACTGACAGAGCCAGTCACTTTTTGAAGTTTTTAAAGCAGACACTGCTCAGCAGTGGTCACTGATCCTGGTTGTTGTTGGCAGTGATGTCACCAGCTACAGCCTTGGCCTGGTTTCCTAAACCAAGTGTTTGTGGTGTTAAAAATCAGTCCCTTTTTAGATCACTCCTTCGTCACATTATTAGTTACAGTTACCTTATGAAAATGGAAATTACCCACCCCTGAGGACCTTCTGGATATTTTTTTTGTTTGTTTACCAGACTTTTACTTCAATATTTATTCGTGGACATTAACTCTTGAACTCCCAGCTCAGCTCAGGGGACTGACAGTTTTGTGGCACTGTTGCCACAGACGACTTTTAACTTTCTTTTACCTGCAAGATCAATGGTGATGTTTGTGATATATGTGTGTGCATATACACTATGCATACTCTTATTTATAAATAAGCCAATCTGTGAGCCTTAAATTTAGAATGTTGGCTGCTTCATGTGGTCTGAGCAGGAGGCTGGTTGCTTCCTGTTTTTCAAAACACGAGGTCTGTGTGGCAATATCATAACCCAAGGATCAAGTATGTTGTTGCAGTCGATATATTTCCTGGAAAACACTGGTCTGAGATGCAATAATTGCACTTACCGGCTTTGTTAGCAGATTGTTTCCTGCATGATGGTGTGTAAATATTGGAGTTGGTACAATTTTATACAGATCCTAAGAAAGCAGCTCTCACAGCAGCATCCTGAGGAGTTCTTGCCAGTGAGGATGTGCAGTTTCTTGGGCAGCGGGCCTGGAATGGATGCTCTGGGCCTTGCTTTGATAGACACTGAATATGCTGGGATGTTAGTGTGTGCAGTCTGCTGTTCCTGGGAATTGTGATCCCACTGGGACTGGCAACCCTGAGCAGCAGGTGGTGTCACCCTCCAGGAAGGAAGAGTCGGAACAAAGTTGTTGCTAAACACTCCAGTGGGGTTCTGCTATGGGACCTGGAAATATTAGTGCTACATCATCACAGAATCACAGAATCTTGCAATGGTTTGGGTTGGAAGTGACATTAAAGCCCATCTCATTCCAACCCCCTGCCATGGGCAGGGACACCTTTCACTATCCCAGGTTGCTCCAAGCATCTGAAAAAATAAGTCATGCTTGCTGTTGGAGAGATAGTGGGGATTGGATTTTTATTCTTTTCTTACTCTCCTCTGAGATTACTGGCATGTTACAACCTTTGCTCCTTGAAAAAACACATTAGCATTTATTGCAACCTTTTCAGTGAAAAAACACTGCTCTGACTTTTTAATATCTCATAGAACAGAACTATAAATTGCAGCTAAATGTTTTGAAATGGCTCTGAACCCCTTTTCTCATTACAGACTGTTTGCCTTGCCTCTTGAAACACTCCAGTGTATAACATTACAGTGATTGCCTTCCCCATCCCTTTTTTTATTCCTTGCTGCTGTAACAAAGTGTCTATGAATGCAAGTAAACTGTTGTGGAAAGGGATATCAAAGAGGAAAAAATGCTTTTGTGAGGAGGTTACAACTGCAGTATTAAAATATTATTGTGTGTATTTGTGGCTCCTGTATCTCTGTGTGTCTGAGCAAGTGTATGTCTTATTAAAATATTTCCCTCTGTAAAATGTCAGATTATAAAGAGAAGCCCATTTTCTGGGTATGGTGCTATGTCATCAAGTGTTACTGAGACATTAAGGGCAGTGTGTGGTCTGACATAAATGTTTATTTGCTCAGTAGCTGTGATGTGGAAAGTTCATGCAAGATATGCCACTGTAATTTCCCTTTGCCTTGAGCAGTTGGACACATGTCTCTTTTTTTTCTTTGTTGTTGCAGAAATCCATAACCATGAGCCTTGTTCAAAACTCTTTAGGTAAGCTTTTTTTTGTTGTCTTCCTGTGTTGGATGCAGAATATAAAAATAGGGAGCTCACTGCAATGTATTAGCATTTCAAATGTCCCTACCAGTGTTTGCTCATCTGATGGTATTACAGAAATCCATGGAAATGGCACCAGCCATGACAATGAAATTATGAGATTATGAAATTACGAGTTTTAGGAGCACTTAACCTTAGGTTGGAAGGGGCTCATTTCTCTATCTCTCTGAATTTCCATCTTGGGTAGCTGGTGGAGGTAGAATAGGAGTCAGTTCAAATCATACCACTCTGATAATGAGGATGAATGTCAAAATCAATTGAAAGGACTGCAGTTTTAGGTTCACTCTGCCTGGGCCTGGTGGGTCACAGCCCTAACCCTTGTGCCTTGCTGGGTTACTGGGTTGTTTTGTAGTCAATTGTAGTGACCTGCACCAATTATTCTGAATCTTTCAGTTTTCCAGTTATTTTTGCCTTCTGATCTTCTGAACTCCAGAATTTAAATTAAATATGGGGCTAATGTATTCTATTTAACAGCTTCCATCTATTTACATGTAGATTTTCTCTGTAATCTTCACTTGTTAATACAGTGATGGCTTCTAAAGCGCTGTCTAGAATTCCTTTTTAGAAGGAATTCCCAATTAATCTCCTCTTGTCTTTCTTTGGAGATTTCCAGCCAATTAAGAAGACACAGTAGCTTAGATATTGTGATTGACAGTGGTTGCATTAAGAAAAAAGCTGCAGTCAGTCACTTGCTGGTTGATAATTACAGAGAGGGTACTCTGAAGGCAGTGATTTAAATGCTGCGGACTCCACACATGGAGATAATATCCCAGTGTCTGGGAGGCTCTTCCTGGATCCCAGGGATGCTTTGTGCAGCGCATATCCAAACGGATCACGTTCCCTGCTTCCCCCCAGCCAAGGAATGGGTTGTTAGTGCCTGAGCTGATGGAGGGAGGGGAGAAGTATCCACCGTGTGCTTCTGCACAGGGAAACTGGTGAATCCATTCACTGCAGAGCACGAGGGAAGCTCTCACAGCTCACACACTTCTTATCAGTACCAGAGTGTGCTGTCGGTTGTTCTGCTCCACTGATTGTAGCAGATGCTGATTTGGGCTTTTTCTGCCTTATGCTTTTGACTTAATTGTAGCCAATGTGAGGCCTGTTGCTCATCCACTGTGCTGGTGTAAGCTGGCACTGCTGATGTTGAGTATGACAGACTTGTTCCAGTGCTGTTACTGAATGAGAAGCAAGGATTTTTAAAAGACTGGTTTCTCTGCCTGTGCAGTTTTCAGATGGATGTCTTTCATTATGCACCAGTTGCTCATCCTATAAAAAAATTATTCTTATAAAGCACAGAAAGAGAAAGAATTGGATGTCTGCTACTTACCAGAATGCATAAATAAATGTTGTGAACGGAAATTGAAAAGGTTATGCAAATATTACATATCTCAAATTAGTAATTAGTTGTAGTCTGAATTTTCACTACAACTTGCATCTTGAAGCAAGTGGTATTTCCACCCTTATTTACCAGCCAAGTACCGAGCTCAGGATCTTCTGTTGTGTTTTTTATACCCCCTACATAAGAGCTGAGATCACACACCTCTAAACCAGAGTGTTTTCCTGCACTGCTTGAGGTGTTTGTGATACCAGCTCTTGAAAGAGACCACAGACTTGGCAGGTAAGGCAGGGAGGAATCTATTTTCAAATGTTTTTCCTTTTATCATGCAGTGTGATCTACTTACATTTCTAAACCTTTGTGTGTGTAGGTAGGTGTATAAATGCTGAAATCTGTTGTGCCCTCAAAATAACGACGTGTCAGGGTTTGGGCCTCAGTTCTTGAAGCAGAGTCTTATGGAAAGACCATAATACTTTGGATTATTGCTGCCTCTTTTGGCTTCGAGGGTCCAACCATGTGAGTCTAATTGCAGGACTGGAGCTCAAGAAGTTTAACAATTAAACCAGTGCATTGATGTTGATAAAGGCAAAGCTCTGGAAATTGCTTTGTATTGTATAGAATGCCACCTATTTGAAGAATGTTCAAAGTGTAAATTATTTGCTTTATGTATAATATATGAGTGTAAACTGTGTATGTGCCTTTCTCTCTTCCTTTTTGGTTCCAGCTTTTATGATTATGCAGGCAAGGTTAACGAGGAGAGTTTGGACAGGATCCTTAAAGACAGAAGAAAAGTAAGTTTTCTCTCTTCTCCTCCTGTTCTGGTCGTTAGAAAGAGTGGGTTTGGAAAACAAATGAACAGAATAAGGTAATTAACTAGGAGAAATATTTTCATTCATAAATCTGATGGTTTGTTTTGATCCGGGGCTTATCCTGTACAGAAGTTGGTGGATTTGTGGTGCTTAGGTTAAACTGGGGGCAATGTCTAATTTTCCCTGAAGAAATGTGAGGGATTTAAGTGCAGGTCTCCAAAAGTGAAAGGCTGTATTAACCCCCTCAAATTTCTGAGCTGAAAAATGTGGCACAGTGATTGTGAACCCACCAAAAATGCAGGTGATCTGAAAATCTGTTCGAAAGAGTTCATTTAAAGGAATTGTAACGATTTTAACCGTGTAATTGCAAATTTTGCACTGTCAAGTTTAAACTGGAAAAACTCTTTTATCAGTTACTGTCACAGCTTAGAGATGTTTAAAGGTATTGTCACAGCTTTACATCACGGTTGTTAGTAGCACAACCAGTATTAAGAAGAATAAATTTTATTAATTCTTCTTTGGAGAAGACTCAAACCTTTCCTGATTATCCAAGAATTGTTTCAGAGGTTCTTATGAGCTGATAGATCAAAGAGCAGAGCTGAAGGTGTGGTTTTTTATGTAGAGAAGTGGTGGAATGAGTTTTCAGCATTGAATCCTGAATTCTGTGACCCTAGAACTCTACTGTAGAACATTACAGAGGATACATAAGGCAAAAAACATAATTTAAAAATGTTTGTCTCCCATTGTTTTTTTTCTGGAATGTTATTTTTTTAGGATCTGCCTTACAGGGAGACTGGCAAGGTGCATAATCTGTGGGGGTAAAGTAGGCAAAACCATAGGAAATAAAACTCGAAGCGTCGTGTGACTACAGCATCACAGATTTAATGACATTAATTGTCATAATGTCAAGGGAGAAAGAAATACTGCTGTGTGGGAATAAAGACAGTCCTGTATTCTCTTTTGTTAGGAAACTAAGCAGGCTTTATTATATTCAGGCTTAATAATTTCATATTTAATATAACAAAATTAAAAACAAAGCTTCCTGTTCTTTTATTTAACATAGTCATGTTGTAACAGGATGCTACTCTTCTGATGCAAAGGTGAAAATCTCTAGGAATTCTGTTCTTTTAATAGGTGCAAATCTCTAGGAATTCAGTTTTTGTTGTAAAAATTAATTAGCTTTTGGCTAATTGTGATACCACAGTTTTACAACTTTATCCTCAGAAGGTAAATGTGTGTCTCTGAGTTAACACTCTTCTGATGTACTTGGATTGCAGAACGTTATTGGATGGTACAGATTTAGGAGAAACACGCAGCAGCAAATGTCATACAGAGAGCACATCATCCATAAACAGCTGACACACATCCTTGGAGTGCCTGATCTTGTCTTCCTTCTCTTCAGCTTCATTTCCACGGCAAATAACTCCACACATGCTTTAGAATATGTGCTTTTTAGACCAAACCGAAGGTAAGCCATCTCTGTACATTTTTTGCTTCTTACTGCTGTTCTTCAAACTATTTAGAAGTTTGTACAATTGTATATAAATTATGTGTTTGTCTGATAATGTCTTGGGGTACACTTGCTAGGGTAACAAGCCACCCCTTGTTAGCGATGGCAGCTTTTTTCCCCGTGCAAATAATTTATGAATTAAAGTTGGGGGGAGCAAAAATTCTTTTCAGGCTTTAAATCATCAAGCAAAAAATGTATTTTAAGAGATACCAGATGTCAGTACCATGTTTCTTATAGTGGACCTGAATGTGTCTGTGGTAGTTCGAGTGCACATTTCAAAGGTTCTAAGAGATATGGGGGTAGGAATTCTTGATCTTGCATTTACTGGGATATTACAACCTGTAATATCTTTAGCAGCTTTTATAACAAACCTAATGCAGAAGCTTTAAAATGAGAAGAGTTGTGATCATCAGACAGCTGGGATAATATCAAGGGCTATTGTAAAGGATCTTCTGCAAATGAATTAAAAAGTCTTTCTAAACTTTCTCTACAGGTATAATCAAAGGGTGTCACTTACTATTCCTAACCTAGGCAACACTAGTCAACAGGAATACAAAGTCTCTTCAGTGCCAAATACTTCTCAGAATTATGCCAAAGTTATTAAGGAACACGGGTAAGGATTTTTCTTTTAAAATGAATTAGTCTTCAAGCTCCCCATTCTGTACCTCCCAAAGAATGCCACAAACAGGCATTTTGAGCAGGAAAAAAACTACTTCAGGAGAAGAATGGTCAGTTCGTACTGTGCTTTTTTCCTGCTTAAAACTGAATCTTTCAGGGAACTCAGTGCACTCCTCAGAAAAGCAGAGTTGGTGTGGCCAGTCCATGTTCTGCACCTTCTGGCTGGAAGCTTCTGGCTTGATTTCCACCCACCATCCACCTCCCCAAGGAATTCTGTGTGCAAGCTTAATTTAAAACTTGAACTCTGACTCGGAAATCTTGTTGTTTCTCTTAAGAATTTTTGCTTACATGCTGTAAATGCCAAGTGGCTTTTCTGGCTGTTAACAAGGAAATTATACAAGCTTAAAGATTTCTGCATAAGTTTAATCTCATTCCAATGAGACTTCATTGTTCCAGAAGGAATTTTGGTATTGAATATGCTGCTGTCCAATTAGATCTTGACTGTATTGTATGTTTTTAGCAATACACTATTGCTAACATAGCATATTTAGCAATAAAATATAATTTAGAAATACCGTGATAGACTGCTTAACAGCAATTCAAAGACAGCATGAGCTAGAAGCCTGTGTTGTCTTTTCTAACTAATGATCTCTGCTTTGCTTCCTCTTTTTAGTACTGATTTTTTTGACAAAGATGGAGTGATGAAGGACATCAGGGCTATATATCAGGTTTATAATGCACTTCAGGAAAAAGTACAGGTAACATCCTTTGCTTCATAGCGGTCAGTATGTCCGTGGCATCTTGTATTCATCCTTCTGTTAAACTAGGAGGGGAGGGGATGGAGAATTTTTAGAGCTCATAAAGAATTGTCGTGAACCACAGGAAAATCAGTCTGATTTTAATAATGTAAAAGTGGTTGGTATGAATACCATCAATTCTTTCTCTTTTTCAAGTAAATGATTCAATACTTAGGGATTTCTTGGAGGTGTTAGTTATTTTTAAGAGTATGCATTGAAGAGAAGCCTTGCTGAAGGCTGTAGGGATTTGCAGAGGTTTAAAAATGACTCCTAGCTTTGGGTATGAAGCATCAGCAGAGCTCCATCTGTTAGTTAAGACTTGTGTGGAGCATGAGTGAGTCCTGCTCCCAAAGTGCCAGAGCATCTGAAAGTGCCTGGAGTGTCGGATCTGCTCAGTGTGTGCCTGTCAGTTCACAGCTTGTCCTGTGTGAAGAGCAGCGTGGCTGTGCTGCCCCAGGAGCTCACACAGCTGCTAATTGTGCTGGAGTCACAGCTTGTTCCCAGGCTTTCCCTCTGCATCTGCCCTGGGGGGATTTGTGTCTCTGCTCCAGCTCAGCTCTGCTGGTCTGCTCAAGGAGCAGGGAACGAGGCAGCAATCCCTCCAGCCGTCCCCTGGCCCTGCCTGCACAGGGCAGCTGCTCTTTCTCGGTGGGAACTTGCTGCTTCCCAGCCTGCCTTGGAAGGTGGGTAAGGCACACACAGGGAAACTTCAGGGGATAGAAAAATTTATCTTCAGAGCTCTGTTTCATGAGCTCCTGCCATTGCTTGTAACACTGCTTATGCAGAGAGCACATACATCCTTTGTGCTCCTGCTGTTGTGTGAATTACTGCGTCAGGAAAATGGAAATGGGGTTGTTTGGCCTGGAGAAAAGGAGGCTCAGGGGGACCTTATTCCTCTCTGCAACCACCTGAAAAGAGATTGGAGCCAGGTGGGGGTTGGGCTCTGCTCCCAGGGAACAAGGGACAGAACAAGAGGAAACTGCCTCAAGCTTCGCCAGGGATGGTTCAGACTGGGCATTAGGAAACAGTTTTGCCCAGGAAAGTGTTGGCACAAGCTGTCCAGGGAAGTGGTGCAATTGCCATCCCTGGAAGTGTTCAAAAACATGTGGATGCCCTTGGTTTAGAGGTGAATATGGCGGTGGTGCTGGGTTGATGGTCTCGATGATCTTAAACGTCTTTTCCAACTTTAACAATTTCATGATTTCTCTGATCACCAGGGAGTTGTCTTCCGACCTTTTAAAATTTTAACTGTTGTATGTCACTGTGTAAATCGTGTCCAAGGTTTACAGAGCTTAAAACTAATTTTGGTGTTGGCTGACCCGAGGAACTTTTACCTTTGAAGTAACTGTCTCACAGAGAATGTTACAGGGGTGGAAATCATTTTTCCGGTTAAGCAGCTTAGACGTGTATTTGCATTATTCCCCAATTAAACTTCTAAAAATTAGATATAGAATTGAAAGGATAGTTCATGTTTTTCAATTCTGCAGGTGAGGTCACTAAGAGTCACCTTTTGGAGAAGAAACAGCTTTTAGGGTTGTGTACTCTTGAAAACTGATCATGGTTAATGATAATGATCAAAGCATTGAATCACAGAATGGTTGGGGTTGGAAGGGACCTTCATGATCATCCAGTTCCACCCCCTGCCGTGGGCAGGGACACCTTCCGCTAGCCCAGCTTGCTCCAAGCCCCGTCCAGCCTGGCCTTGAACACTTCCAGGGATGGGGCACTTACTAACTTTGGATCTTATTACAAATCTTCTGCAATGATGAATTATTTGGGAACGCTTTTCCTGTAATGCAGCAGTTGGGAATTGGCAACAGCTAGTCAAGAAAACGATCTTGAGCTTAAATATCACACTCTGATACAGTGAAGTCCTGCTTTTAGTTTTGTGCTTTTAATGGCTTTCTGTTCGGTAGTAGCTTTGTTGATGTTGTCATGGAATTATTCCCTATATTTTTGCACAATCTTAGCATATCTTATGTTTTTCTCCCAGGCAGTATGTATAGATGTAGAAAAAAGTGAACGTGTTGTTGAATCTTTTCAAGCCGATGTAAACAAGTTGAAAAGGCAGATCGCACAGAAGAAGAATGAAAAAGAACAAGAAATAAGTAAGTTGCCTTTTAATTATGTTTTGGTTTATTTTTTTTCCAGAAGCAGATGCTGTAAGTACAAAAGGCTTTGTAGAGTTAAAATAATTTCTTTTATTCCTGATAACTCATGGGGAAAAAAGTCCCATTCGGAAGTGTATATGATGGATTTACGTTGCAGGACAACTGAACTGTGAAAGTGTGTGTGAAATACTGCAGGTATTTCTGTTGGAGTCATCCAGTGTTAGCAAGCTTAAAGTATAGGAGAGACACAACACTGTAGAGAAATAATGAGAAAGTCAGTTCTGGAAATAATACAGGAAAAGATCAGCTGTAGGAAAAGAAAAGTGGAAAAAACAAATCTAAACACTGGAGAGATTCCTTTTGCAGGAAAGAAACAGGGTAGTGTGTTTACAGAACGGGAGCTATCCATGGTTTTATAAAATCTTTATTCCCTTTCCCGCTCTCCATTCCCACGTCCCTCCTGCCTAAAAATTGAGTGTCACCTCAGGAGACTTTTGTTTAGGAGTAGATAAGTTTTGTGGAGAGCTCGGACCTTTTCCAAGGAGATGTTGCCGACCCAGTTTAATTTGTGAGTGCAAGGGAAGATTGCAGGTAGAGAGTAGGGGAAGAGAGAATAGACAAATGGGAACAGAGATTAAAAACCCAAGTAATTCATAAGCAAATTGCATATTTCAGCAAACACTGCCTCTTTTTTTTTCTTTTTGAAGAGATAATCAAATAACCAAATCATTTTAGCTACAAGATGGCTTTTATTACTTGTGTGTCCTGTTACCTGAAGCAGTGCCTGACACTGAAAGGTGGTTTAGGTGGGTGAACACCCCAAACTGTGCAATGGCCCTGATGCTGCCATGAGCGGGTATTTTTATTTTCTCCAAGCAGCAAGATACTGTTATCACATGAGCATTGCAGAGCACAGTTTGATCTGTCAGCCCAGGTTCTCCTTCCTCTGAACCCCAGAGATAAGGTAAAGGCGCCAGGATTAGCTCCAGGCCATTTAAAAGATGGAAGTTCGTGAGTCACTGCTGTTTCCTGCTTGGCTACAGATGAAGCAGGCAGGGAACTGCTACTATGGAGAAGTAGAGGTGGGTATTTAGTGTGACTGGAGCTGATCCAGTTATATGGAAAAGCTGGGGGAGGAGGAGGAAGGGCAGTCTGTGCTCTTCCCTAGGTACTACCAGTGAGATGCAAATGCTGGACTGAGAATTCACCCAGAGCAGATAATCATGTGAGAGGGCTGAAACAAGGAAACATGCAGCTTGTAACTCTGCAGTGTTTTCAGATGTGAGTAGTTAAATGCTGAATCTGGCCTTGTGTTCTCTCACTTGCTCAATATCGGGAGAATTTCCTTGGTTTTACTGAGTTAAATGTTCTAGTTAATCATTCTCAGGGCTGGAGGAAGAGGGAGCATTTGATTGCAGTTCCTGCAGCAGAGTTGTGTGAAAGCTTGTTATTCTTACAAACTTTTGGTTAACAGGCTGTGACTTTACACTCCAGCATAAAAGTCAGTTGAGACTTAATTTGCCAGATCAGTGAAGTAGTTTTGTACACATAACGTGTTCCAGGGTGTGGTGAGTGCTGTGCACTTCCCAAGTGCCAGGAAATATCCCACTGCAGTTCTTGTATTGTGGCCCAAAAATGGAGTGCTCTTATAGAGCCACTGGAGGGAATGTGCACCTTTTATTCCTAAGGGACATCTCACTGACTTGATAAAAGCAACTGTTCACCCTTCATTTGTGTTTTTTTCCGGAAATGTGGTGTTACAGTAAGTAGAGCTGATCCTATTTTGGCTGTCACTTTAACTATCCCAGTATCAGTTCTGACAGGTGTCTGCAGGTTAATAACCACTTAGAAACCAGTCAGAAACTTCAGTCTCTCCCAGTGCTTAACAACACTTCCTGCCAGGAAATTTTTCCATGTGTCTAATGTACATAACTTACCTCTCCATAGCAGCCTCTTGGGCACGTTTGAAGAGTGAAAC
Organism: Pseudotriccus pelzelni; assembly: GCA_035584735.1. Taxonomy (NCBI): domain Eukaryota; kingdom Metazoa; phylum Chordata; class Aves; order Passeriformes; family Tyrannidae; genus Pseudotriccus; species Pseudotriccus pelzelni. Next base: position 33,446,149 of record JAWMRA010000162.1, read on the forward strand.
TGTTTCCTCAAGTCTTCCCTTCTGATCCCTGTTATTGCAGCCTTTCCTTTTAGGTCGTGAGGTTTAGATCTCTAACGAGTCCTTTCCTTGAAGTTCCTCCAGTTTTTCCCTACTTTTTAAACTGTGGTGTTCAAAATTATATGTATTCCGGTTGTATTCTTGGCCACTGCAGTGAAATAATACATACCCGTATCTCAACAGCTGAACACACTTCATGCATGTTGATGTTTATAGTTTACTTAGATCAAGTGTTTCTTTTCTGCAGAGGGATGCAACTGTTCCTAATTTTGTAAGCTTTTGGAGTTCATTATTCCTGTGAACATCCCTTAAAATACTTCCCAAGTCATCCCTTTAAGATGACTTCCACATTCCTGTTCTGATAACCCTGTTACACCTGCAGCTGTAATTCCATCATTTGGGGTTTTTAATGAGAGTATGGTTTCTAAAATAATAATTTGAGGGAAGAAAACAAGGTAATTTCTTTGCAGGTGATCATGAGATTGTCCCCAAGCACAAGGGGCATTGGAAGAGAAAGTAGTAAGTGGTATTTTTGAGATGTAATATCAAAACTCAGTTATCACAGATGAAAAGTGAGCCGAGCTTTGAGTAGTGAGTAAGAGACAGGTGGAGAGGAGCAGCCACAGTGAGCCCTAACGGAGGTTACTGTGCTTTTGGATGTGAGAAGGAGCAAAAATACGGAGGAAAGATGAGGTGGAAAGAGCAACAGGCTGTGGAAACATCCTGTAGCTGTGTTTTTTGGGAGCTTAAACTGGAGGAAATTAACTGTACTGGGTGACTGTGCACATGAAAACGTAGCACTCGGGTAGTTTATTTGCTTTCTGACACGTTTTGTTTTTGAAATGGGATCACTGGGATAATTGAGCTGTGCTGATACTGATGAGTTCCATGGCTGCACTGCTAAATTTAGGGCAGTTTGTCACGCTCCAAGAGTAGGACGTAGCAATAAGCAGGATTCGATGTGATGGCCAGGGATAGCGTATTAATGACTGTATAAGACAAAAATCAGAACTAGGAAAGATGAGTAGCGGAGACTGAGAGGACAAAATCAAGTGCTGGAGTTGGAAAGCAATGCCAGGGATGACCATTTAATAACAACCAGAACGAAAGGAGAGAGGACAGCGCCGTGTGACGGTCACAGCTCGGGTACGTGAAGCACATCGCCAGGAACGCATTAAGTACCCCCATGTTCTTTGTTTTGTAGGAATGCAGCAAGCAATTTTAAGCAGGCAAATGCCAACAGATACCTTGGAACCTATGTTTGTTCCCCGAATGTCCTACACTGGGTTTGCTGTGGAAGGCTGCACACTGGAAGATTCGGATGTCTCTGATCCTCCCCCTCCGTACTCCGACTTCAATGCAACCAGCCAGGACAGTGCTGCCGGCCCCGGGCTCCTGGACAGCAGTGTCTTCATGCCTCGGCCTCAAGCAGTAGGTTCTTCCAGTTATGTTTCCACAAATGCAGGATTGAAATATTCTGGCAATGGAGCATCCATGCCATCTTCCCAAAGAGCGGTCGGTGACAATGTTGACGAATCAGAAGACAGTGATTACGAGAATTTGCTTGAACCCACAGAGTCCTCTGACAGTGAATACTCACAGACAAGGGATTCACGACCTCCAGCACATCCCGATGGTGATTCCAGGAACACTCAAACTTCTCAGATTTGATAGGGGGGGAAAAACAAAAGAATCCACATGACACTGTTTTTTCATAATTGTTACCGAGAGATTTTGGGGATTTAACCTGGAGGAGATGAACTACACAGGATTACTGTGCACACAAAATGTAGAAGACTTGCACTAGATGGTTTATTCACCTTGTGATACATTTTGCAAGTTTTATAATGGAATCATTAGGATAATCAAGTTGTACTAATACTGATGAGGTTCATGGATGTACTGGTAAATTTAGGCAAAATGAAATTTATAGAGATCTTGTAGCTTTTGTTGCCATATTTTCTTTAAGACAATAAATTGGGATGTAGTAACTAAGCACAGTTAGTCTACAGATAATGTTCTCAAATCAAAACTTACCTCTTGCACTATCATGCCTTGAATTTTAATTTTTGAAAGGGAATAAATGTATCAGCCGCCTTCAAAATAGCTTTCGATGGTAAGCCAAATTGGCCTTTGCAAGCAGAGAAATTTTGATAATTCTGAAAAGCCTGATTGGAAAAGATGTGGTCAACCTTCTTCTGTGGGCATGCTCTTCTCAGAGGAGGGCTCTGGTTCGACCTTTTTTACAAGCGGAATGTGTCTCACTTCAACTGATGGTTGCCTTTTCTTCTGTAAAGGTTGGGGGTGGGGGTGGTTGGGATGCCTGGTAAATCATCCAAATGAATGTCATAAATATAATTATTCTGGTCTCACTGGGTTTACAATGACTTTACGCCACACTGGCCTCATTTATTGTTTCATTGGTTATTTTAGCATAAATACAAAGTGCACATGCAGGAGTAAATGACTGACAGAAGTAGTAAATTCCATCATGATTGGACTTTGGAGTCTGCAAATTGCAAACATCGGAGACTGCTTCTTGCATTTTATTTGCATCTGAGTATTGGATTTACGCTTCTAGATGAGTTTTTTATGTATTAAGTAGGGGGATAGGGTAGGAGAAGATTGTTTGGAGAGTCCCCTGGGTTTATTACCTCTTTTCCTCTGGGTGAAACGTGTAAATGATTATTTTAAATTGAATTACAGCTCTTGTCAGAAAACTGCCGTTTGGGATAAATGAAGTGTGGTATATTTAGAGAATTTCATGTTTGGATGCACTTACTTTTATTTAAATACTGCTTGTGTGCTAACGTTGCCCAAAATATGTGAAATTGTGCCACTAAGAAGTTTGTATTATTGGACTTTATCCCTGATGTGTAAATGAGAAAATACACATTTTAAGATGAGGTTATCTGCAGCATTTATCACTTGAGGTGTCAGTAACCACTTCTTTGGTTTACACCCAGAACAGCAAAGCAGTCGCTTACAGATTTCAAATATATCAGATTTACACACTGAAATTTTAGCCTTTCAGGTTGTACCTGTAGGCAAAAGTCTGTTCATTGGCCTCTCCTGACCTGTACTAAATGAAACAAAATAACTTTGGGAAAAATAAGATGTTGAAATTGCCGCTCCTCTTCTACCAAGTGTTTCCACCTTTAAACATCCAGTGCTCTGGTTTTAACTATTTTACATTATTCTCATTAGCCTTAATTTGATGGATTTTTGCTTTGGAGTGTTGCAGTCCGTGGGACAGAGACCTTGCTCTGGAGTTCATACCTGTGGCTCAGGTACAGACGTGTCAGTGTTGGGATCGGGACTGACAGGCTGGCAGTTTTGGTCTTTTACTTTTATTCCATACAGAAACCTGCAAAATGTACGTCTCTGACAAAGCAGTTAAATGTGACAATAAAATCTTATTTAATCCTGTAGCATAGATTTTAATACTTGTCAGGTTCCAGCGTAGTGAAAGAACTCGCTGGGGGTACAGACATGCAGCTCAAAAGTGGGGGTTTGTTAAGGCTGCTCTGTCTGGGGGGCTGAGGGGGAGAAGGCAGCACTACGCCATGTGTATTCCAATGTTGATACGAGATCCTGGAGTTCCTGGGGTTTATACCAAAAGCTGCCTTGGTTTTGCACACAACGTGTAGGTGATCTGTGGTGGAACGTGTGTGTCATCCTGCCCTGGAGCCAGTGCCCATCTGCAGGGTATTTTCATTTACCATACCTGCTGACTCATAAGAACAAAGGGTGTGGGTTTATTTATATATATTTTCTTAAATTGAGATGATATCCTGGCAAAAGCACACGTGACTGGCCTTTGCAGTTTTCATTGCAGTCCTGCTAAATATAACGTTGTCGGATTGTGATCTGCCTGAAGGCAACAGGGAGCAGCTTTAGTCATAGAACTGGAGCTTCACACCCGTGAAACGCCAGTTTTCCACGTCTGACTCATGGACAATCTCTCCTGGTGGTTCCCAGGAGCACAAAGCCCAGCAGCAGGGCCTGCAGCCCTGTCCTCTCACTGATGAGGAGGCAGCACTGAGGAAAAGCTACTGAAAACTGGCACCTGTGCTCTTCAGTTCCGAATCCGAGAGTTTCTCTGGTGCGGTGAAATATTTTTTTTGTTTTAGTGCTGTGAGAAACCTGGAATTGCTGTTTTATTTCCAAATTTACTTTGATCCCCCCTCTGACTGTTTATTGTAGAAGAACAGGAATGTACCATACGGAGAGATTCAGTGAGTTAGAACTCTCACATATGCTTACAAAAAGAAGCAACACCAGATATTTCTGAAATGAGCTTGGACTGACACCCCAGGAGCCTCCAAGTCCCCTCTTTGCTTAGGGAGTGGTGTGTGTTGGCAGGAAGACACGTGAGCATCATTAATTTTGGCGTATTCGTGGCTGTGCAGGTTTTGAGTCCGTGTCTCACATCTCCTGACTGCTGGGGGACATTTCAGTGCCTCTGACATGTCCTGAGTTAAAATTTAAAGGGAAGCTGTCACTGTTTAATGTGGCAGCAAAATAAACAAACTGATAAGATTTCCTGTTAAGTGGGAAGATACTTCAGACTGTACTGAACTTAACTAGAATCACCCTGAAACTTGGCTTTTTTTGGTGCTGCAAGGTTTATTTTAAGCTTTTTGATAACAGTCTTGCTTTGCTTGGCTCGTCCGTGGTTCTGCCTCTGAGCAGTCCGTGGATCAGCTTGAAAGGTGTTGGCTTTGAGGAGAGTCTTCCCCCAGCTTTCTCTTGGTGTGTAAAATTACAGTGGTTTCACACACACATTTCTCTGTCAGATTTGGGGGGGGGGGGGGATTTGCATCTCTGTGGAAAACCTTTATGCTGCTCGTTTTTATAGACCTGGGAAGAAAACATAAGTTTTATTGGAGATTCATTAGCAAATTGGTAACTACTTGGACACATTCCAGTGCATAAAGGGGATCGGGTACTGGGAAGAAATTCTTCCCTGTGAGGGTGGGGAGGCCCTGGCACAGGTTGCCCAGAGAAGCTGTGGCTGCCCCAT
>JAWMRA010000162.1:33451292-33482302 GCA_035584735.1 Pseudotriccus pelzelni
TCCCTGTGAGGGTGGGGAGGCCCTGGCACAGGTTGCCCAGAGAAGCTGTGGCTGCCCCATCCCTGGAAATGTCCAAGACCAGGCTGGACGGGGCTTGGAGCAACCTGGGCTAGTGGAAGGTGTCCCTGCCCGTGGCAGGGGGTGGAATGAGATGATCATGGAAGTCCCTTCCGACCCAAACCATTCCATGGTTCTATGCCATGTCCCAGCCTGTGCTCAGAACAATGACAGGAACATCACATGGCTCAGATTTGCATTTGTCCCCCTCCAGGGGGTGTTCGTGCAGAACTCTCACCTGCTCCGCGTTTCACAGCCCGTGTAGCCAAGTGTAAGGATGCTTCTTCAGGTTGTTGATTCTTGCTTTTTCTTTTTCTTCTCTCTTAACCATAAATAACCTCTTATGGCATTGCAGCATCTCAGCTGAAGTTCCTAAGAGGAGAAAAAAAGGAGATTCCCTTGCTGTGAACAAAAATACCTGTGGATTCCCCTCTGGGAATTACTCCCACTGGTGGAAGCAGCGAGGGCTGTCTCTTTTACTTACTAGCTTCCATCAAAATTGGATGGGGGGGATGATCATTGTTCACGAGGGACAGAAGGGCTGGAACAGGTGAAAAATCATGGTGTTACTTGGAAACCCTCCCCCAAAGGGAGCAAATCCTGCACGCCACAGGTTTGTAAGGCAGGGAGGGCAGAGGGTTTGGGAAAGCTCAACTTCACACGAGCTGCAGCCTCAGTGAAGTGAGCACTGGGAGATTGTTCTCCTTACGTTCAGGGAATTTCAGGTTCAGTTTCCCAGGGCAAGTCCTGCAAGTGAAGATGGATGTCAAAGCAGGTCATAAGAGCTGCCTTCAGGAAAGAAGGGATCACCACAATCGCATTGGCTTTGGCGTGCGTGGGTCGGGATTAAATCCAGGAGTGGGCCTTGTGCCAGTGGAAATCCAGGAGGTTTTTCCACTTAGGACAGTAGATTTTTATTTTTCCTCTTTCTGACCTTTAAACAGGATAGTAACTTGGAGCTCCTTGTCTTTTCCCTACGCATAGTCCAGGGAAAATAAAACATTAGTGCCTTTTCCGGGCTTATTAGGGAAAGGTGCCTGCTGAGCTGTGCAGAAGGAGCTCAGGGATAGCAAGGCCGGGAAAGCTGCTGCTCTGCAGCACTCCAGGTCACTGCAGGGTTTTGCATTCATTATTTCCAGCTCTCCTGGGATCCTGTGGTGCCAAGCCCTGCTGGGGGCTCTGCTGGCATCAGGAATCTTGGTACTTACCCGTACCAAAGAGAAACTTGTTTCCCTTATGCGGATTTGTGTATTTATTTCCTCTGTGCATTTCTTTCCTTTGGCTTTATTGGAGAAGGTGTTAGGAAGGGTAGACCTGAAAACCCACAAGAGACAAGTCATTAGAATAAACGTACAGGTGTTTTGAAACTCTTCCATTATAAGCAATGTGATTTTCTTAAAAAACACTTCCACCACAGTTATTTTCCTGCTCAACATTTTGCTTTGGGCAAATGTGGCTTTGTTTTTTTTTTTCAAAGGAGGAAAACCAGCACTGCTAAGAGTTTTCCCTTCAGAAGACCCGTTTCCACCACGGGGATTGTTCCTACAATTTTTTTTTTTTTTTTTTTTTTGGTGCCCGTTTGTGATTTCTGACATGTTTTCAAGAGCAAGAGGCTGCTGTAGCTGTTATCCTGGAGGTGTGAGCAGGGATCACTGGTGGTCTGGAGCACTCTAAAGGAATTACTAATTTTAGCCATAAATGGAGTAATCTTAAATAAAAACATTTTTATTCAGGGCTTATGGGAAAAGGTCATTAAGCGGAGTGACAGCACTCAAATGCTGTGGCTGTAACTTTCTGGTCTGTGCAGCTGCAGTGCCCAGTTGAAAGGCAGCATGGAAGGCACTGTTTGCTATTCCACAGGTTTTTATCTTAAGCCTGTGGAGAGGTTTGAATCATGGAAGGGTTTGGGTTGGAGGGGAGCTTAAAGATCCTTGTCAGTGCAATAATCCAAGGCTTTGGCATGGAGGGAGATGAATGCTTTGCTGGCTTTGGGTATACGAAAGGAGCTGTCACCTGCTAATAATAACTCTTAACGAGGTGATGTTAAATTTAATACAGCCTGAACACTTGAAAGAACAGAAAGCTGAGCTTTCCAGGAGTGTGCATGTGCCGTGCAGTGAAGTGGGAATCTTGATTCCCACTGAAATGAAACCTTTGGTTCATTAAGTGCTGTTGTGCAGGTCCCTCCTTTTCCTCTGATACCAGAAATGCTCAGTTGCTCATTGAATCCGTGATGGATCTGATGGACTCTCAGAAAGCACGAGGAATGCAATATCCCTGCTCCCCAGGGTGGTTGGGTAATGCAAGGATCCCAGGGAAAGCACGGGGAGTTATTTTAACAAGGAACACAGCGTGGAATAGGAGACAGCTGCACCAACACAGCATCACAGCTGCAAAACGGGAACTGCCTCCTCTGCCAGCAGGATTATCGGAATGTAGGGAGAGGATGGAGAACACTCCTACTCACTTCAGCAAGGAAGACCTCAGGCTCTTTTAATCCTACATCCTGCCTTGAATTTTGAAGGGCCACACGATAAATCACTGAACAGGAAATGAAGAGGTAGTTTGAGCAGAGGGACTAAGGGGGTGCCCACCTCCTGCACCTCCACAGCCCTGACACTCCTCATCTTCTTGGAGAAGTGCTGGTAAAGTGGGGTGAGGGATGTGCCAGTTATCCTTGTAAGTGCCTGTTCCAGGCATCTCTGTGGAATGAAGGCTGTTATTTTAGCTGCAGGCTTCTCACTGACTCCCACCCCTGGCTGGGTGGAGGTGACTGGGGTGGGGCTGGCTCTTGCTGTGACATTTATATGTGGTTGTGAATTGTCCAGATCCAGAGGAGGTGTTGGCTTTGGCACGTTTAAAGGGATCTTAACCCAGGGAGACCAACCACAGTGCCTTTCCCTAGGAAATAAAAATGGACATGTTATGATGGATGTATGAAACTCAGTGCTGCTCTTCTCATTTTTAGCTGCTCTCCCAGAGCTTGCAAGCGGGGAAATGTTTGCTTGCTGAGCTGATGATTTCAGACTGAAATCCTTAAATCAAGCTTTCTTTCCCAAGTTCAAACTCTGCCTGTTGAGCCTATCTCCCAAAACCTACTTGTGCCCTGCTGCTGGACGAGCAGGGAGTCTGCAAGATAAAGGAGCAGGTTCTCCGGCACGGTAGAGCAGGAAAAGGCGCTGAGGCTTTAGCAGGGATTCAGTGAGCACTGCTGCCTGTGAAAAATCACCCAGTAATTCCGGCAGTTCACTCCGAGCCGCTCACCCGTGGAGTGGAGGAGTGGGGGAACTTCTCAGTTCATTTATCAAAGCACTTGCAATTCAAAGCAGGTGAAGCACTAAAAAAATATCGAGCAGTGAGAGACCGTTTCTGTGGCGCGTGTAGGTGCTTTGTGTACAATCAGTGGGGACAGGGGATGGGACTTACCCTGGGCATTACTCCTGTGCTGCCTTTCCAAGGAACGTGATTGATTTTGCCAGGGTTAAAAAACAGCCTTGGCCTTCAGCGTTGTGGGAAGGGTCATTCCCTTAACAAATGGTGTTAACAGTGTGGAATTAACCCCCAGGTTTTCGACGGGCTTGCCTCCTTCCAACAGTGGTTTCCAGACACCAGGAGCTCCCCGTGCCAGATCCAATCATGCAGTAAGTCCCTCTGTAACAGGAGTGACTACGGTGGATGGGGCAGAGCCGTAGGACTCCTTTGATCTTTGGCTTAAGCTGACACGGGTTCCAGCCTGTATCAGCGGAAATCCGCCTTTGTAATGCCCAGCATCGCACGGAAAGCTGAGTGATTCCCTTTATCTGGTTGTCCCAGAAACTCCACCATAGCTTATTTCAGCCTTTGCTCCTGGGAATCACAGCTGAGAAGTCCCTCCTCAGCAAGTGAAATGGGTCAAAATGGGTCGCTTATAACTTTTCTACTTGGCGTGAATATTATTTTCTCTGTTTCACCGTTCCTGTCTTTGTCACTCTGGTTTGGGTTTATTTTGCCATTTCATGGTTTGGTTTGATTTGTGGGCACTACAAAATTAGAAGGGATGGGATGCTGAATGCAGGGCAAGGGCTCTTCCTCCCTCCACCCCTGCCCTGCTTTGTGTGTGAGAGCCTTTACTGTCCCTTCATCCCTGTTTTGTTTGAGTGGTCCGTGCTTTGAAGAGCAAAAAATCTGCCTTTATGAGACCTTGAATTGGGCAGGCCCTTCCTCTCTATTGTAATGCATATAATAAATGTCAGGCTTTCAATTTCAGTGTTAATGCAACTGTAATGGGATTGCAGCAGCAAGAATGGGGGTTTCTCTTGGTTGTAAAGTGAGGGAAGGTTTTATTCCCAGCAGAGTACAGTGGCTGTGAAGAAGCAGAGCAGCAGCTCTCTGAAGCTGTTTTAACAAAGTAAATGCAAATGAAGACAGAACAATTGTACTTGAGCAACCACTGAGTGCAGGGACACCTTCCACTAACCCAGGGTGCTCCAAGCCCTGTCCAGCCTGGCCTTGGTCACTTCCAGGGATGGGGCAGCCACAGCTTCTCTGGGCAACCTGTGCCAGGGCCTCCCCACCCTCACTGGGGACAATTCCTTCCCAATATCCCATCTAACTCTGCCCTCTGGCAGTGGGAAGTCATTCCCCCTTGTCCTGTCACTCCAGGCCCTTGTCCAAAACCCCTCTCTAGGTCTCTTGGATCCCCTTTAGGCACTGGAAGGGGCTCTTAGGTCTCCCTGGAACCTTCTCTTTTCCAGACTGAACCCCCCCAGCTCTTCCTGTGAGCTCTTGCCCTACCCGCAGCCACTGGACCAGCCTGTGGACACTGCACAGAGATCTGTTACCAGCTCTCTGTAGTCTGAAGGAAAAAACCAAGCTGCTGAATCAAACTAAATGTGTTTTTCAAGCTTAACCTAATCCTTTTTGAAGCTTTATTAACACCAAAATAAATTCAGGTCTATCTGTTAATTTTTATTTCCTCTTAGGCTTTATTTCTAATTTCTTTAAAAGAGCGAGTGAGTCTTTTAGGACTCATGATACCTCGGTTCCCTTTTAGAAAGCAGCAAATCTTAGTGTTTTCCACTCTATTTTTTTTTTTTTCAAACCTGTGAGTTTTCATTCCTTTTCCATTTAAAATACTTTCACAATTTAATTTTAAACGGTCTGTAACAAACCCCAGTAGCATTCCCAGTCGGAAAGAAGTGTGTTATGTGTAACTCAGAGGGCAAATTCTGCTTGCAGAGTGAGGTGGATCAAGTAGGAGCTCAGCAGGATGTTGGTGCTGAAGCACTTTGCTCATTCTTTGAACTGTCAGACATCTGAAGGCAACGGCCTGAGCCTTCAGTGACAGCAAGAAGGGATTTCCTTCTAGTTTTCCTGTGAAAACTCTCACTCATGCAGTATTTTCCAGCCTCACATAGCCTGACTTGCATCCTCTCCAAAGCTTGGTTAATTCCTTTGTACTTTTTTAACGTTTTGTGTCCCATTTGCAGGGAACAGGAAGGTGGTGGCTATCCTTGGAGGGGACAGACACTGCCCTGGGAGTGACAAAGGGCAGTCTTTGTCTTTGTCACTCCAGATCTCCCTGGAGCAGCTTCACCTCTCAGCCCTGCAGCTCCTCAGGGATGAGCCAACCAGCTGCCCGTGCCAGGGAGGGCACACAGCTTGTCTCCTGCGTTCAGCACAGGTGATGGAGGGGGAGCTCTTGGCCAAGAGCCTCACGATGACGAAATCCACCGTGAGGGACCTGGAAAGCCACAGGTTTTTCCCTCGTTCTATGCAGCGTGTTTCTAATTTTAATTCAGCTAATTGCTTCCTAATCCTGGGAGGTGCCAGGGGGATGCCCAAGGGGGCACAAGGACAAACTTTTTAGCGGGGCCTGTTGTGGTAAGAAAAGGGGTGATGGTTTTAAACTAAAGGAGGGTTGATTTAGGTGAGATATCATGAAGAAGTTGCTTACAGTGGGGATGGTAAAATATTGGCACAGGTTGGCCAGAGAAGCTGTGGCTGCCCCTCCCTGGGAACATTCAAAGCCAGGTTGGATGAGGCTTGGAGCAACCTGGGATAGTTAAAGATGTCCCTGCTTATTGCAGGGGAGTTGGAACTAAATGAGCTTTAAGGTCCCTTTCAACCCAAACCATTCTGTGATTCCTTCCTTGCCTGAGGCTTTTGGAGCCTAATTCCCACTGTGGGGCTGTCTGAGCCCACCAACAGCTGCTCCAAAGCCAGTTTCCTGCGCAAAAAAACCCCCATCAACGGCCTTGAGTTCCCACACAATGAGGGAAGGAGGGAAGGCTGCTCCTCCCCAAGCAATGATCCTGGATGTGTGCCATGTGTCAGGGGGAGCAGGTGTGATATTTGGCACAAGAGGCTCAAAGTGTCCTCTTTTCCAGAGCAATCCAGCCTCCCACCTCCAACCCCCTGGAGGATTGAGAGGGGACATGCCAGGTCTGCTGAGGACTTGGCCATGGCACTGCTGGGCAGGAGCGGTGCCCGCTGTGCTGGGAGGGATTAGCTTTTCTGTGGGATTAACATGTCCTGGGCACATTGTCCTGCTAATCCTATCCCACCTCCTGCTTCCCAGCACAGTCACAGCGTCACAGCGTGGGGAAGGTTGGAAGGGACCACTGGAAGTCATCTCATCTAAATTCCCTGCTCCAGCGGGGAGCACCTCGCCCAGGACTGCGTCCAGATGGATTTTGAACACCTTCAGGGAAAAAGACTCCACAGCCTGTTCCACCTTTACATACTAAAGGTGTTCTTCTTTGTGTGCAGGTGGAAATTCATCCCAATGGCACTGACACGTGGAGTCAGCCTCAAACAGCGAAACTCAGCTGTTTAAAGGAAAAAGAGAAGAAAAAAAAAATTCCTTTTCTTTAAAATTCTTCCTGCAGGATTTGTGGCAGCACCTGTGTGGAAGTGGAGCAGACCCTGATTTTCCAAGAAACCCACTCCTGCTGATGGGAAACTGGTGTATTTGCTGGGGTGGGATTTTTAAAAGTCCTTGTTTTGAGTGCACACAACAGGACTCAGCTCTATCAACAACCAAAACTGTGCTCACACTTACTGAGTTCCTGGAAGAGCTCCCACGGGTGTTTGGGGGCCCCAGGAACTTCTGCAAGGATGGCCACAGGTTTTCTAGAGACATCCTGGCAGGGACTGAGACTCATCCTTGGGGAAATGCCCCCACCAGAGAAGGGGAAATGGTAGCTGGGGTATGAGGTCAGAAATGTATAAACGTGCCTGTCTGGTGAACCGGTGTTCCCAGGGATCAGGGCTGCCACTGGGACAGATCCTGGCACCTCCCTCAGGCCTCTCAGCCCCGAAGCCAGGCTTGAAAAGGACCTGGAGGTGCTGGTTGACAGTGGCTGAACATGAGCCCAGGTGTGCCCAGGGGAACAAGGAGGTCTTCAGCGAGGATGCTCTTACTCTCTGCATATCCAAGCCCATTTTTATTCCACTTGTTTCAGGTCCTAATTGTGCCTTTTTCTTTTGCCTTTAAAATGGGAAATCTCATTTTTCAGAGAAATCCTGTTCCAAGGATGGAAGAAGGTCATCGTAGGTCCCTTCCGACTGCAAGTATTTCATTCCACAAAAAGGGGGATGCTTTCTCTGGCGCACTGACCAGCAGCAGTCAGAGCACTGCAGAGTACTGCCAAGTGAAAAAAAGGGATTTAGTTTCTGAGAGAGGAGACCACAGACCAGGAACACTTGCACATCATCTGGAAAAAAGCTGTAAGTTGAACGCCCAGCAGTGGCAAACTCCAGCCACATTGGTGAGTTCATTACAGTGTTTCATTAACACCAACACACTGATCTGTCAGAGGGGGGTAACTGGTGGCTTGGTACCTGACAGAAGGCGCTGGTCTGCCTCACATTTTCCTTATTTCTACTCTTTTTTTGGCAATGGTAATTATTAATACCTTTGAATAATTCTAAGCTGCAACTGCACAGTCATTGTGGGGGGGACTGATCATCAAAACGTCTCTGATTCGAACGCCCTGTGCTTTTTCCCTTTTCCAGAAATACTCGTGCAGACTGACACCTGCTATTGTGCTGACGATCTTTTCGCTTCATCAAACTTCTCTGCTGATATTTAATCTACTCTTTTTGTTGGTTTTTTTTTGGTTACAGTTACAAAAGGCACTGACTCAAGCCTTTCACAGTTGTCGATTCAGAAATGGATTCAGAATAACAACGAAAAAAAGAAGTGGGTTTTTTATTGGGGGGGGGGAAGCGAGAGAACCCAGAAAGTACTAAATAGAATAAAGTTAAGCACAACTTCTTAGCAGGTGCTGGAAGAGGAGATCAGCACATTTATCACCCCTTTGGAATCCGTATTACAGGATGTTTTATGCAAGGGTGAGACACAGGCAGCGTTGGGGAAGGGCTGGTGTCGACAGCGTGCTGCGCTCCAGCCAAAACTGCAGCCCCGAATGGTCCCATCAATAACGGAGTGACAGCGAGGACGGAGGGCTGGGATGTGCAGGAGAGGTCCCAGAGGAGGAGCAGCGGGTCCCTGCCGGGTGCTGGCTCCGGAGGGTGCGCGGGGCCGAGCGCGGCCGTGGCAGGACGTGCCGTGGCACCCTGCCCGCCGCTGCCAGCCCATCGCGGCATCTGCCAGCTTATCTCCCGGCGAAATGTAATGTGCTGTTTGCCGTCTGCACAGCATTAAGTGACCTACCCCCCCTTTTAAATCAGGGGCTGGCTTGACAACTGCTGTCTGCAGCAAGGCTTTGGCTGGCTCCCCTCCAGGGGAGGCTGGAACAGAGCGCAGCGTCTTCGCGAGGAAGATCCGCTGGTAAAAATGCATGAGGGTTTTTTATAATATGTTCAAAACTATTAACAGCATTTATTTGCTGAAAATCCCAGCTCTGGCTTTCATTTTATTTTCTACATTTCATTAAAAGCTTCGGAAAACACTTAGTGAAAGTGACTGAGAAGTGTTTTGAACCCCAGGGAATGGGATGTATTCGAAGACACGAGGACTGAAGGTCGGTTGCTGGGACAGGTAAGGTCCCTACGTCACTTGGCTTGTGTCTCATCAAAGATGTGTGCACATTTGTTTTCAGAATGTGACCTGGCAGTCTCTGATTTCATCACTAGGAGGACGGGTGAGCTACTGAGTCCTTGGGCAGCTTCACTCAATCTCTTTTTGGAGCTCCTTATTTTTAATAGACTTACCCAAACCATCCCACTGCAGTTGGACCAGGTGATGGTTGTATCCTGACATCAGGGTTTGGCTTTACTGGGGTGCCAGATAAGCACAGTACTTCTATTCAGACAGGCTGAGCACATTGGAGGGGCTCACCTGGAGGAGAGAAAGCTCCAAGCAAACCCGAGAGCCCCTTCCAGGGCCTAAAGGGGCTCCAGGAGAGCTGGAGAGGGACTGGGGACAAGAGCCTGGAGGGACAGGATGAGGAGGAATGGCTTTGCACTGCCAGAGGGGCGGGTTAGATGGGATATTGGGAGGAAAATCTTCCCTGTCAGGGTTGGGAGGCCCTGGCACAGGTTGCCCAGAGAAGCTGTGACTGCCACATCCCTGCAAGTGTCCAAGGCCAGGTTGGACGGGGCTTGGGCTAGTGGAAAGTGTCCCTGCCCATGGCAGGGGATGGAATTATGTGCTCTTGAAGGTCCCTTCCAACCCAAACTGTTCCATGGTTCTCTGACTCTATGAAATGCAGTGCCCAGGCATCTTGTACAGGTCCATACCAGCCCCTGTGGCTTCCAGGGAGCTCCAGCCACACACCTGGTGAAAGAAGAAGGACAGACCGTGGAGTCCAGAGCCTTTGCTGATGTGCCACGTGCAGCAGGATTAGGGCCCAGGAAGCAGCTGAAGCAGAGGGGAGAGAGAGCTTCAAACAGGTGAAAGACTCATTGTTGCTACTGGCAACATCTCTGGATTGCACAGCGTTTGATAAGACGTGGGAAGTCAGGGAGGAGGTTGCTTCATCCATCTAACGATGCCGTAGGATGGGAATGCGTCTACCACCCATTTTAAGCTGAGCTCATTATAG
This sequence comes from Pseudotriccus pelzelni, assembly GCA_035584735.1. Classification (NCBI taxonomy): domain Eukaryota; kingdom Metazoa; phylum Chordata; class Aves; order Passeriformes; family Tyrannidae; genus Pseudotriccus; species Pseudotriccus pelzelni. The sequence goes on from JAWMRA010000162.1 coordinate 33,461,342, forward strand.
AATCTAAACTGGCTATTGATCATAAATTCCCTATTTAAACCATTTTGAAAGAAAAGCCTTTTCAGTCCACAGTGAATCTTTCCTGCCATATTTTCAGGTTAATCCACAGTTTTCATCCGTTATGAAAAATCATAAAGCACATTTTCTCTCTCTTAAAGCAGTTCTCTCTCACTTGGAAACCTTCCCCATCCCTTCTATTTTCCAAAGCAAAATAATTAAAATCAGAAGTTGTTTTGCATCCCAATGTAGCTATTTTTTAATGTTTACTGAAAAAAAAAATGGCACAGATGATTTTACCATGAGAATATTTTAACACACATGCTATTTCTCCCCAAACAGGGTAGACATTACAGTAAAAGCTTTCTTTTCTTCTAATGGGTTTGCTGAGCTTCCCGTGCTCTGGGGTGGTGCCATCCCTCTGGATTTTCCCTGGGAGCCGAGGACTGAGCTCAGCCCCTTGCTCTGCCCAGCACATCATTTCTCCCATCCTGCTTTCCCCTCGCTCACTGCAGCACCAGCAGCTCATCCCATCTCCCTGCTGAGTGTTCCCCAGCCCTAGCAAGGGGATAATAATGCTGTGCCATGCACAAGGATTAATATTTTTAAGTGGGTTGAGGTTAAATGGTGTTACATGGATCTGATCTGTGCTGTTGGAGGTCAGCAGAAGCTTTAGGATAAGGATGGCGTAATAGTGCTTTAAAAAATAATTATGGTTTATTCTTTTCAAATCCAATTATTTTCCAGAAGAACAGCGGGCAGTTTTAGTGTAGTGGCTATGGAAGTCATCACAAGGCATTGCATTGCCCTGGTGCCTCACAACACTTGGATTAGCTCTAATGCCTTCTCTCCTCAGCACCGAAATTTCTGCTTGCAGAGTAGTTTATGGTAAGCTCTGCGCTGCATAAATATTAAAACATATAATCAGATGATTCCCCACACATTATGTTTTCCTTTCCAGGGATGACTTTTACTCTCAGCAGTGGCGCAGCGTGCCATGCAGCCAAACCCAGCCCACGCAGCCCTGGATTTGTCCCGTGTAACTCATGTCACGTGCTCCTGTGGCTTGGACATCACCCCCTGCGTGGGCACCCGATTTTTGTCTGCAGATGAATTCCCAGGCACAGGCCAAAGCAGCTGCCTCTGTGCTGCTCCTTAAGCCACACAGGGAGATTGCCCATCTGTAGGGGTGTGCCCTGAGGTTGGGTGGCAGTAATTCAGTGCCCTTTTTCCTGCTCACTGCTGTCCAGCAGGGATCTGCACCGGTGCCCGTGCGAGGATCGACATCCAGGTCACGCCACACAGCTGCGGGTGGGCACCAGATGCTACCTGGCTGGAGTTCCAGGTGCTGCACGTGTGCACCCCAGAGCACCCCGGTGTGCAAATCCAACTCAGGTTAAGTGGATCCATTCCTGCTTTTATCCTCTGAATGAACAGGCAGCCCTGGCCCTGCTGGTGTTTCGGTGTCATTTTGTTGGAGCGTGTTGCCTATCACCTCATGGAAGGTCCTGCATTATTCATCAGGGAGATTAAAAACTGGAGGAGCCATTGTTGGGCCTGTTTAAACTCTCTGTTCCTGTGGCATTGAAAGGAGTGGTCATTACCTGTCTCCTCTTTCATGGTAGATCCAATTTGCTGGGATGCATATTTCCCAGGAAGCTCCATAGGACTCCTCAGGGCCAGGATGATTTATTTATAGGAATGACCTCACTGCCACTTTGAAGACTGTCTGCTGACATCTGTGCACTGTAGAGTATTTGTGGCAAGAAATTCCCTGTATTTTTAGTTTCCTTTCCAACTGGAAAAAGATTTTGCAGCGTGCTTTAATGTTTGTTAAACTCCAGAGTAAACCACTGGCCGGCCACAGCTGAGATCTGTTCCTGGCTCACTCCGACCACCTGCTTGTTTTCCATGCCCATATTTTCCTGTTCCCTCTCCAGATCCAAAGCCCAGCACTGCTGACCTGCTGCATGGAGCAGCTCTGCCGTGTTTTCCTGCAGGCTGCTGTGGGATGCAGCTCCACAGCATCCCACAACCCCCCAAAAGACACACCCCCTGTGCTGCTGCCCGGCTGTGTTTGAAGTGTTTTCACCAGTTAGGCTGGAAATGTCCCCAGGGTCACCCAACATTACCCAAACCTGCTCTGACTGAGCCACATCACTAAAGCGGAGGTGCCTGATCCGTGATCCATGGGCTTGGCCACGCAAACCTCCGGGCACGCTCTTGATGAGCGGGAATCCCTGCGCTTCCCGGGGCAATGTGACTGACCCTTTTGTGTCCTGTTTGTAAAACAGCCGGGCTGGGTTCGCCCAGAAGGGTTTTGTTTGTACCCGCGGTGCGCCGGGCTGTGAAGGGCTTTAAATAGCCACTGACAATTATTTTAGGATTTTGAACAGGGAAAGAGCTAGTAAATGTCTTTGGAAAAGGTCTGATTGATGCAGAGGGAGAGGAGGGAGGCGTGGACACAGCGGGATGCGCGGCTGCCCCTGTGTTGTAGATGTGCAGTGAAATGACTTTTCTGACCACTGCTGTGTATTTGGGAAAGGCAAACTTAATGCTGAAGCCATTGAGCTATTTCTCCAGTTTGGGATATTTGTTAGTTATCACTTTGTGTAGGTAAGAGCAGAGAGAGAAATAAATCACCCTAAAACCCATCACTGAGTTTTTACCACGACAGGGATTACAATTTGGCAGCCGATGCTCACCTTCTTTCTCTGGAATCTCTGCTGTATCAAAAGTCCCCGGGCATCAGACAGACACGGCACATCTCCCTGAGACCCTGCACTGACCCCTTCTGTCCAGACTGAGTCTCCCAAATTCCACAGGCAGCCCCTGAACAGTCCTTGCATCAAGCCTGGCCCTCACTGGGCACGCCAGAAATCCAGCCCAGCGCTGCTTCAGCAGGGAACCACAACAAAATATTAAAATCCCTCATGGAAGGACGGGAGATCCAAGCAGATGCCATGTTTCAAGATGCAGCTTGATGTGGCTGCAGAGCAACACCGAGCACGAGGCAGGGCACGATGGATTCCATTGGTTCCATGTGGGAATAAATACACTCCTGCCTGGCACAGCCAACCTCTTAACAAGCTTCTGGCTCCATGCAGGGAAAACGGTGATCTCAGCAAAGCAAAAGCCTTAAAAACGTTCCAGGAAACAACTGTTTGCTATTCACAGGGGGAGAAAATGGGACAGCTGAGGGAGAGCAAAGCAGGAGGATGTCGGGTGGCAGGAAGGCTTTGGGGATGTGATGGCAGGTGGCACAGACACCACATGGAGCTGCAGGGAGGGCTGAATTCTGACCTGGAAATCATGTGGCCTGTGCTGATGCTGTCAGTCACTGGGGCTGCCAGCCAGGGGAACGTGGAGCTCCAGCCTTCGCTGGTTTATGGGGTGTTTATTTACGACCCTCCTGTGAGCCAGGTTGTTTTCCAGCCTGATTTCCCACAGAACTCCCGCTGCCTGCGGGTCACTGGGCTCACTACTCAGGCTGTTGGGTGTGTTGCCCACCTCAGGTGGCTGATGGACAGGGAGGTGCTCAAACCACGTGCAGTTCCCAGAGGTTTTGTGAACACCAGTGGTGGGGGACGTGGCTGTCACTGCTCACCCAGGGATGGATCCATCCCGAGCAGCAAGCTCTCCCAGCTCCAGAGCAGAGCATGTGGAAGAGCAACCAATGGCATTTGTGTGACCACCACCAGCACTGTCTATGAGCCAAACCCCAGCTGTGGCCCATTTGTGTGAGCACCACCGATCCCTCTTGAGCACAGACCCCAAACATCCAGGAGGAACATGCAGTCACTCCTCACTGCAGCTGCCTGGTCAGAGGCTGGTACGTCTGGATCACATTCACTTGGAAACTGGCTGCTGTCTGAGGGACAAAATACCTTGCAGACAAGCCCAGATTTTGTAAAGTGACAAGGACTTGTCCCGCTTTTGTCCCCCCTCTCCCCACTCTGTTCCTGCAGGACTGTGTTGGTCACCTGAGCCATTTAAGGCTGTATAATCTGCTTTGGAACACGGGCTCTGATGAATGCTTCATCCCATCCACAGGTTTCCAAATGATAAAGGATCTGTCTCAGAAAGGTCCCCTGGATTTTTTTCCAGGTACTACATATTCTGCAGCAGAAGCTGAGATGGTCCATGACCTCTAAGACATTTGAGTAAGAAATGACATCAATGTTCTATTTAGATGAGGCAGATATTGGCAGCCAGGCTGGAAACTTTCTGAAAATGAGGTGGGCTAAACAGTTAATAACTTTTAAAGTGTCATAATGATGAAAGGATTATTAAATTCTGAAGAGATGGCACCAGGTCTTGACCCTTATCTTGGGTTAGTTGTCTTCTCTGGAAATAGTCCAGAACCTGGGTGTTTTTCACAGGGTTGTTCAAATGGTTTATACTTGAGCAAAGAGAGAAAAACTACTGAGCTGCAGTTTGGACCAGGGGTAGGAGTTATCTGACAAGTTATAATTTGGAATCTCTGAAGTCTAGGAGAGAGCAGTCCTTTTAAAGTATCAAACTGGTGGCAATTCCAAGCTGGGACATCATGAGCCGTTAGGGAATGGAAATTCAGTCATGCAAAACAGCTAAACATATCAGCTGCTACAAGAGAGCCTGTTTTGTGGAGCAAAATAGGGAGGCTGAGCCTACAAATGTGTCCTCTCATGTTCTGCATGAAGTTTCTGGAAATTCCCATTTACACAAAGCAAAGGTTAACCCCTGGTTGGAAGAATCCCCCAAATCCTACCCTGCTCCAGATCTTCCCAATGTGTCTGTGTGGTTAAAGGTTAAACCCTGAAACCTTTTGTCAAGTGTCTCCTTTAAATCTGGTAAATTGGACTTGGAACCTGCCTTTAAGCTCTTCATCAGAGGTCAGATTCCAGCCTATTTCTGACAATTTATGCTAAAATATGTGACTTAGGAAAACTTTTATTACCAAAAATCTGAAAGCAGATTCCCCCCCCCCTTTGATTTACAGAAAATATCAAAGTGTTAAGTGTGGCCTTGACCACACACGTTAACTGATGGGGTAAACAAGGGAAGATTATCTGACTTACCAGGGGTTGTCATGACCTACCACAAGGTTTGTTTGAGCATTTTGCCTTTCACACTTCGTAATTTTGGGTTTTTCCTTGCAAAGCCATATCTGTACTTAAGAAAACAGAAGCACAAAGGCGCCCAAACACAAATGTGAGTGTAGCACAGACCCCCCCCCAGCAAACCACAGTTCCCAGCTTCGCACAGCTTTAGAAACTCTGCTCATTTCAAGTCCTACATGAGGTTTCCAGAGGGTTTCCCACCTATAGACAGAAGAGAGGGGAATTTTCATCCCTGTAACAAATATTCACTATTTTAGCTTCTGGTCACCACAAACACCTAACACTTTTTAATAAATTGTGATTTTTTAATTTTTTTTTTTTTTGGAGCCAAATCTCATGTTTCTTCCCCTGTGCTGATTTTTCATGCCTGTGCATGATTCGTTTAATCTTTCCCTTAAGAGTCTAGGGAACTAGATGAACGAGGCAAATTAATAAACTACTGTAGCCATGAGACCTCTTGCACCTGACTTGCCAAGTACAGTACATCATCCTTAACTCAGAGGTCCAGGATCAGTTATTGATCTGCAGATCATCCTCCTTGCTGGGTGGCTGCTGCCCACCAGGCTGCTGCCAGCTGGAGCGTGCATGGCTGGGAAATGCCACGGGGATTTGGTGAATTTTGGCCACGGGGTGCTCTGCTATGGCCCAGGCATCGAGGTGTGCCGGCTGCTCTGAATCCCTGCCAGGGAAATGCACTGTGTAGCAGGAGATTTTATCGCGGGCCATTGTAACTCGACAACAATGAAGCAATTAGAGCTTGGACCTGAGCCTGCAGCGCTTGGGAGTGTGGCTGTGATGGGCCTCACCTTTGTGGGGACTAACAGCAAGGTTTGGTTCCTTCTGCTGCGGCCTTATCCATCAGTCTCTAAGTGACTTACCCTCCCACAGACTTGGTACAAGGTTAGTTTGGGGCTGTGCACCCTTCTCTGAGGTTCTAACATCTTCCCCATCACCAGGCAGATGGAGATCAGGCGGTTACCCCGCTCATTTCCACATCGAGGTCGCTAAAAAGCACACCCAGACTTTGCAGAGGGTCAGTTTAGGAGCAGTGTTTATGTGTTCTCTCAGTGCTTGCAGCCCTTTGGGCCGGGGTGAGGTGGAGAATGAGCAGCTCAGGACGGTGGGATCTGCCTCCAGGAGCTGAGGCCGTGCACCTGTGACCGTGCCTGGGCTGTGGTGGGGTGGATTCCGTGTGCTCTGGACAAGCTCACGCTCCAAGGCAGGGCTGCAGGATTCCGATATCGACCTCTCTTTAGTATAATATATTAAGCAATTTGAACAGCGAGCACCTGGCAGCGCTCTTTGGCAGGCAGCCCACGCTCTGGGGAGCATCATTTGCTGACTTGTGCTGTGCCCAGCCCCTGCCTGCCCCCCCAACAGCTTTGGGAGAGGGACAGAAACCGGGAGGGACTGGCAGGGCAGGCAGCAGGGACCCTCTGGCTGAGCCCACCCCCAGACAGGTTTTCTCTGAGCAGATGGGGACCAGAGTTCCCGATTTTATTGGTACCATTGCCTTTCTCACTGAGCTTTTTCCTCTGTGGTGGCCCACAGATGGGGTGCAGAGGGAACACCAGGGAAGGCTGTGTTCTGGCAGGCAGCTGCTTTGGTTCTTCAAGGCAAGGAACGCTAAGAGACAAGGGAATGCACAGATCCAGATGAGATTTGTCTTTTACTAGTGGCCTCCTTGCAAAGTGCACCTGTGTCTGTCTGGAACAGGTTTAAAGAGACACAGTTGTGGCAGAGCAGGGAGGTGGGAAGAGCAGGGGCTCCCACCTGCCCCTCTCAGGGTGGTCTCAGAGAACCTGAAGGCTCCTGACCATGGCAGTGATGATGTCCTGACTCCCCCAGCTCTCTGCTGGTGCAGGATGTGGAGGTGGACTCCTTGGAAACCTGGAGATGGCAACGCAGTGATTGCCATGGAGCACATTCTGGGAAGTGGTGACCTTGGCTGTGGTTCAGTCAGACCCTAAAGCTTCACCCATCCAGGTTGGAGACAGAAGCATTTGTTTCACCAGGGAGGGTAATTTCGGTGCATCCTTTAATCTGGGAATCCCACCTTTTTTGAGGGAGAATGGATCCAAGCACCTATGAGCATCCTGAAAAGGGAGCAGACAGGGTCACTGTCTGGAGCTCTGGCAGGTTTGGGAGTGAACTGCTTCCCAAGTTCCTTTATAGGCAGAATTTTCTAGTTGTTTATGTCAATTTTGCCATGTGTAATCTGTTTGGCTTGCATGGAGGAGCAGCAGGACACTAATTAATTAATGATCACAGGAATGACTCACTTTCCTTGTGCCCTCCTGTGGCACCTTCTTTGTCACAGTAGGAAGCAGGAGCACAGATCCTGTTCCAGGCTGCTCTGGCCTGTCTCCTAGGGAAGGAGGTCAGCAAAACAGGAATTTACAGCAGCCATGCAGCGTTTGTCACTTGCCCAGTGTCGCCACAGGAGAAGCGGCGTGGTGTGAGCGTGCTGAACAGCCACTCAGTGTTCCTGAGGACAGCTGGGAACGTTGAGGTTTTCATAGCATTGGGACTAACGCTGCCTGTTTGAATGAAGAAGGCAATAGCTCTGTAATTAGTGTGACTTCCAGAACAAAAAGGAATCTAGCTGCTTGCCCTGGTCCCAGGGCAGGCTGGGCAGTAAGGCTCCTACACCAAGGAGGATCCTCCATCACCACTGCTTCCCCCAAAAGTCCTGTAGGAGCTCCATTGCTGCTACAAATCTGCATGCAGGAGTCCCTAAGGGTGGGAAATCCTGCCAGGGTTAAAATTCTCCCCCCCCCCCCTCCCCCCCCCAAGCTGTGGTGCAGTGAGAACACAGAACTTACATCATATTTAGGACAAAATAAAATTAATCCAGATTTGGCCTCCTGGTCCGGAACAGGAGAGAGAAGTGATGCTGGAGGTGTGGGGGGGAGAAGCTGGAACATCACCATGCAGGAGTGTTTTATTTGCAGATGGGCAACAAGCTATTTGTCATGGGCAGATCCCTTCCCTCTGAGATTATCCCAGCTGCCCGTCATCAGACGGGGCTGAATTCCCCATTCCCAGACAAGGCTTGGTCATATCCTCTTATGACAGCTTAGAGTCTGTCATTACTGCTCATTACCAGACTGACAGGGGATGGCACGGCCCGTCCCTGCTGCCCTGCCTGCAGCTGACACGATGGATGAGGGATGCAGGAGTCAGGAACTCCTGCTGCCATTAGGAATCCTGTAGGAAAAAAAGCCTCTGAGCTCCAAATCCACCACCACCACCACCAATGTCACTGTGCCAAAATAAAACATATATACATATATATATGTACAGATACATACGCACATATGTTTAACTGAAGAGGAAGATTTTCATGTTACAACACTGAAAACAGGCCAAGGAGGGGCTGACTGAGCCCCTTAGGGTTCCCCTGGATATTTCTTGTTCGTGCTACGCTACGTGAATGTAAGATAAAACATCACACAGCTTCCTTTGGCCCCTGGCCAGGCAGAGGTTGGAAAACAATCCCCTTTTTCAGGGATGTCTTTATCCACCTAGCATGTTCAAGTTTAGCCAAGAAGGATGTGAGCACTTCAGGGAAATTGATGTCCAGCAAAAGAAAAGCCCCACTACATCCTCTCTTATTTCCCAAGGGTGCTATGGAGAAACTTCAGATGAACTGGAAGCAGGTAATGCAACACGGATCTCAGCAACACATCGAGGTGAAAGCTAAACTGGATGTTTATTTTCCTCCCACTTCCATCTGTGATCCACGCTAGGAACAGAGACTCAGTTCCCTATTTATTCAATGGGAGATGATAGAATATCTCAGGATACAGCAGCCAATTCGCAGTATAAACAGACAAAATATTTCCTGGGGTTGATTTGTCAGGAACAGCTGTTCTTTAGGACGCTGTAGGTATCTTTCCCTCAAACTAATTTGATCAGGACTTAAAAAGCCCTCCACAATGTAAATACTCGACAGTTCAAGCAGGCGCTGCAGCTGCTCGCCGAGGAAGGCTTGAGTTATGGAAACAGGGAAATTGCTGCTCCACAGGAAGATGGAGTTAAATATTTCCTCTGCCTTGGGAAGTGCTGTCACGATGATGGAGAAAAACAGAGAAACCAAGGAAATGGGGACCACAGGGAAGGGCAATTAGTGACTGGCTCCAAGTGCTTGGTGTAGAGGCTTAAGGACAATTACACAGGAGCAGGACTCACCCTTTAAAAATATTCTGTATAAGGAGTCAGGGAGAATGTCCCTAAACAACAAAACATCTTCCTTTAACATTGCTTTCCCATTTTTTAAATTGATCTCCTCTTAGTCATCATTTTTGTGGCTGAATGCTTTAATTTGTCACCAAATGAAACTATGCAGTGTTTTTGAGACCACTTCTTTAAAAAGAGCATTTAAAGTGAAGGTGGTTCCTTGCATGGAACCCCCGAGAGAGCTGTCAGGAGCGCAGCGTAAATTGCAGCCTCTTCTACTGACCATTTACTGCAAGGAAGATGGAAAAAAACAGCATGCAAATGGTGATGCTGAAAGCCAAGAGCATTCTTCAAAACTCAAGGTCCTCACGCTAATAATAAAAAATTCCTTGTCTCTGCTGGGGGTGACCTTGTAAAAACCAGCTTGCCTGTGTATCTCAAAACACCAGGACTAAATTAGGCCTTCATACTGTGAGTGTAGTCTGAACTAGACTGTTTGTATTCCCTGGAGGGGTCAGCGTGCCTGGGATGTAGCTTGTTTAGCCTAGTTTAGATGCAGTGGAACGCACTGAGATGTGTTCAAGTGTGGTGAGCTGCATATGTTGCTTTCTCCTTGCATTTAGAAGGCAGGACGGCTCAGAGCAGCTTGTAGGCAAGTGGCTGCTGGAGAGATGGCTGCTGGGTGAGGAGTGAAATAATTCCATTTAGGTGGGAACTGTTGCTGGCAGGACAGTTTCCAAAAATGCAGATGTTGCGGTAAATGACAGTTGGTTTGCCCAAGCTCGTGAGTTTCAGCATATTTTTGAGCTACACTGGAAGTGCTTCCAGTTTTCCAGGACGATAAGGAGATGACCTGGACCCGATGGAATGTAAGCCCTGTATTATGACGAGGCATCCTCATCTCTTCAGGCTCCATCTCTGAACCAGCCACGCCAGGCTCCTGGGCTCCCCGGCTTGGACACTGGCCACCCTAGGAGACCCCACAGAACTTTAGAGTGCAACTTCCAGAGATCCTGGATAAATTACAAAAGCCCCAAAATCTGTGATAATTTTAATTTTTGTCTTATATAATATTTTTCTTTTTCTGGCAAGTTTTCAATACCTCTTCTTCCGTAGAATTCAGTATTTTAAATTTTGACAGCTGAAGCAGAAAAGAAATAGTGGCCCTTAATCAGCTCTAGTTATAAACTCGGATGAGAAATATCAATCAGATTTTTGTCATGGCCCTTCCAGTTTTAGGCTGGAAGAAAAAGAAGCCAAAACTGTTCTAGGTTAATGTCTTGTGCTTCTGATCAATAATCTCTTTTATTTCACATAGCCTCACCAGACTTGGGACTTCATGATCTCTAGTCTATTATCTCTCAAGGAAAAACAACTAAATGAAACTTTATTTGGGTTTACAACACTGTAAAGGGGCAGAGTGTACATGTTTTGGAGACAACTAGTGCAAAATTAGACTACTTATTAGGAAAAGAATAATCAGTGTCAGTCAGACCCTGGTGTCCATCCTTGGAGGGGTTCAGACTCAGCACTGCAAGGCCCTGAGCAGTATGATCTGAGCAGGGCTTGTCTAGTCCGTGCTTTGGCCGAGAAGGGCTGGACCAGGTGATCCTTGAGGTCGCTTCCAACGCCATATTCTGCAATTCTGTGACATTATCTGATACACATCCAACAGCAAAACTGTGTAAATCTGTAGAAAACACCCAGAAAAATAGATGAAAATATTGTAGCCAGAGCTGTGGCACAGCCACCTCTGGGATGGGCTATTGCAGCCATGCCTCCAACTGCAATGCCTGACGGCGTGGAAAGAAAAGGAATACGTAGGTATTCTGCTATAGGAGAAAATCAGCCAAACAGAGCATTTCTACCCAATATGTAACTCAGAACAGAAATGCCAATATTCCTAATTTTTCCTGGCACGTTTTAGGAAGACTGTGATTACCATAGGGGTCAGGACAGCCTGAGTGAGCTCTCAGTGAGAGCAAATCTACTCATTCCCCTGTACTAAGCTGGGATATTGATCCAGCACTGGCCCAGAAAGAAATGCCTTCTGCATTGTGGAACTGGCAGTCAAAAACATCAGGGAAAAAAACGTGACCAGTTTGTTTATTTTTAAATAAGGACTTTTAGAAAACGATGTTTGTGGTTCATTTTTGGTCTTTACTTCTAGTTCCCGAACCTTCGGCCTGCACTGAGGTTATATTTAGTCCATACTTTACGCTTTTCTGCAGTGCCTCGAGGATTAGAAATCTACTTTGAAAATAAAACCTCGGAGTCCAACTTAATCACTTGGCTCTGGAGGCAGAAGGTCTAGGGCTGGAAGCATATATTCCAAGACAAATATTAAAATACTGACAGCTGACAGAACTGTGATGTAACAGTGATTAACTGAGAAGATCTAACAGGACCATATGCCGAGGCAGTCAACAGCTCTGAGGGGAAGTCAGAGTCCAGGGGACTTTTCTCAAGGGGTTCTCAAATAAGATGAAGCTGTTTTGATTTTGAGCAACACACCAGCGAGGCTTTATTTGGAATATTCCCCGATGTGAGAGGAAGAGAGCCAAGAAATGAACACGGCTCAGCTTCAGAGCCGTGTGCTCCCAGGGAAGCCCAGCTACACTTGAACCCTTCCCTGAGCGCCCAAGGACGACGTGAAACCTCTTGAACACTAAATGATCCAGGCAAGACTTGGAATTCAAAGCCAGGATGGCAAGATAAGAGAAACAGCAGCAAAATGAAAGGGCAGAACTTCTGTTTTCTCGGCAGAATGGTCAGAAAGCGCTAATCCAAACGGACGTTTTGCTCCATTTTAAAAATAGTCTTCCTAATTTGATGCAAGTGGTCAGCCCCATTCCTCTGAACAGCCACCTTCTGCTTCTGACACGTGTGTCCTGGACTCTTAAATACTTCATATCTACTCATCATACTCTACATCAGGCCAGCTCTAACCTATGTCATCCAGGCCGGTTTGGACAGGGCTTAGAGCAACCTGGTCTAGTGAAAGGTGCCCCTGCCCATGGAAGATGTTGGAAGGAGATGATTTTTAAGGTCCCTTCCAACCCAAATTTCTCTATGACTCCATCATCAGTTGTGTAATAAATATCACTGACACAGTCAGTGCAATGTGATTTTTCTATACTGGTCAAATCTGGCTTGTGGTCAAAGGTCCAAATCTGGACTTTCTCCCTTTAAGGGGCCTCGGGTGTCTGCCCAGGCCCCTTGATGTAGCAGTTGACTTGGTAGAGGGATGTACTGTGGGAAATCTTGGGGAACTGGGCTATGTGAAAGCCATATCCAGGAAGAAAAGCACGTGAATCCCCCCGTGTCAAGGATTTCAAAAGTTCCAACTCCAGCAGAGGAACGTGACCTTTGTGAGACCGAGCAGCTCCACCAACTTCCAATTATTCCAGCAGGAGCTCAACGTTTTGCATAATTTTGTAGAATTGGTTTTATTGATTAAGCTGAATTGCATTGGGCAAACATAAGTCAGTGGCTCGCCCTGTCTGCTGCTGTTGTGCTTGGCCAGTAATGAGATGTACAGACAAATGATTACACATGGATCTGGCTGGCTTATGACATCAATCGTTTACTCCTCAGTTAAATACACTTCTGAATTCTCTAATGCTCAGTCCTTACTCTGACCTCTGCAGAAGATCTAATTCCCCGTAACATTTAAGCAATTTCAGCTGTACAAAACCCAAACATACAGTCTAAACTGTCCTTTTGTGCTAAAGCCCCGTAAATTCAAAGCTGCCCCCGGACATGGGCAGCCCCAGAGCTGCCTCCCCTGTGGCAGTGGAGGCTTTTGAAGCTTGAGCTTTTTTCAAAGAGCTCAGGTGAGGTGCAGTTGAGGCATGTGGCTGGAAAACTGAAGCAACACGTTTCGGTATTTCTCAGGGTGGCAAGGATTATTTGGGAGACAACAAAAGTATTTTTCACTTAAAAGCAGAAATGGGAGTTACAAAAAGCCTGTTTATCAGGCTGCTTACCTACCAGATAGCCACGTCAGAGCTGTCAACAGAGAGAGGACAGACAACAAACTAATGACCTCCTGCTGCTCAATGAACGACTCAGCTTTGCTTCAGCATCTTTTGGTGCAGTGGGAGGGACACAGTGATCCCAGACAATGTTCTAGGGCAATTATTTTGTTCTGCTTCTACCCTTCACTTTAACATAACACACAGGAAAGGAGGCACAGCAGCTTTTGTGAGGCCTGACACAAGTAAACAACACTTGCTCAAGGTGCAATTACTAAATTATTTTCTTTTAATGGTGGAATAAAAGCAGTCAAAGAACTGTCCTCCCAGAAAAGTAATCTAGTTTGAAAATGATTTATTTTTTCTATTCCCCTCATTGTATCTGTAAATAAGGCAAAGCATTATGAGGTATTCTGCTAGAAGGGGTTTTGCAAGATTAAAAGTAGATATAAGATTGAAAGCTACTTTTTATGCAGTTGTTGAAGCTGCTTACTTGTGATGAGGAATTCTGGGAGAAGGTACAGATTTTTTACAGAGCACATCTCTTAAATATATTAAATTATACTAATGATAAATTATTAAATTATATCAATTTATATTAAAGTAAAAAGAATTTATGGCCCAGGCTAGGCCTGAATTAAAATAAAAATCTATTATCTTCCAAAATTCGTGACTTCCCAGAAAAACGTCCTTTCCACATCTTAATTCCAGACTTGTGTATTCCTTAGCTTCCTCATTTACCATCCAAGGTCTGCACTAATAGCTTTACACTATCCCCAATATTCTTTCACCATCCTGCTGAACCAGGACTGTGGCAATTGGTACCACTCCATGGAGCCGCACTCTCACCTGGTTTGTTTTCTGGTTTTTATTTGAGCCCGCTGTGTTTAATCCCAGATTTGCTCAGAAAAGGGATAAGTCTCGATGAATAGGTAAAGGGAGAGGCTTCCGAGACACAGAATGGAAATATCCAGAATCCTTAAGCAGTCTATCGGTGGATTACGTCAACTCAAAGATAGATTTTGCTCCCTCTGGCTCATCAAATAATCAGATTAGCTGGTACTGATTATGCTCTGCACGATGGGCTGTGTTCTGTAAACCAAACACAGAATGTCCCTTCTCTGTTGCCTTGTGTGCTCCTGGGGAGCCTTATTTATAACAAATCCCATTTTCACTTTCGCCGGCCGCTAATGGCTTTGGCTGGAAGTTGGGGCATATTAATGCCATCTGATAGTGCTGCCTTGCTGCGCCTGAAGCAGAAAAATGCCTGAGTTTTTGCCTCTTCGGCTCCACAGCCACCGAGTTCAGCATCTGTGACTTTTATACAACGTTTGGGGAGGGGTGGTGCCGTCAGGGGGCTCACAGAAGCCAGCAGTCAGAGGAGGGGGCCACCCAACCCAGCATCAAAACCAGTGGCTGTGCAATGCGGTGTTTTCATCTCTTCCAGCCTCAGCTGGCAGTGTTGGAGGAGTCAGGGTTATGCTGACCCCACACTTCATTTCCTGCTAGCAGAAGCATTTTGGAGAGGTCCTGGGGCTTGGTAGCAGTGAAATCTGTCAGCGTTGAGGACAGGAGAGATGCTGGTCATTGATGGAGGGATCCAGCCCTCTTTAGGCCTGACATTTCCATAGAGCAATTAGTTAATGGATTTTACTCCATTTTTATAATGGATTTTTGTCTCAAGTCCTCACAAATGTCTCACATGTCCCTGAAGGGACTCAGGCTTCTGCATCCTTTTATAGTTGTGTTGCGACTTGTCACTGTCGTCCCTCACGACTTCAGGAGCGCATTCAAAGACCTCTCTGCATTTTCCTGGTTTTTTTCTTGTCCCTTTGTTTTTAATGCCCTGTCTCACATTTTCCTTAGTTCTCTCTCTCTTTTTCTCCTTTCTGTCCTCCCCCCTGCATTCTTTTGCTGTGACAAACCTGCTGATGCATGTTTAGAGCGGCGGCAGCAGCCACGCTGTGCTCACCATCTGGGACAGGCGGCTCCTGCAGCCTCATGGAGCCTCCAGCTCCATCCCGAATGCACGTGCTGGATTACAGCCACCCCATCTTCTCCCAGTCTCCCATCTTTCTTTCTCCATGTGTGTTGCCTTTCTGCTGGCCACAGACTCTTTCCCCTGCTCAGTGTCTGCTCAGCTGAGGAAAGTTTCTAAGATTCCCTGATCATACGGCTCAAACTCTTCAGCTGGAAAGCCCTATCCTGATGGATTTACTCTGTCATCCCCCTCCTCTGCTCCATGTGGGACCAGAGAGAAAGCACAAAAAATAGGGAGCATGTGGAAGCTTTCAATCCAAGCGCTCCCCACTTTGAACCTTTTTCTTTTTGCCGTTGACCTCCGTTTCAAAGTGAGGAGATAACAACTCAGAAGAGGCTTTTGGCATATTTCCGGACAGTTTTTCCGAGCTGTATTTATTTATTCTCTATTTCTCCTAGCTATTTTGTCCCTAAACAATCACACACACATACTGTGTGACTGTTTGGAGAGCTGTGAGGGGACTCTTGCTGTACCCATGCACAGACACGACACTTTTGCTGCAGAACAACAGACTTGTTTAGGCTGGAAAAGCTCTCTGAGATCATGGAGTTCAGCTCTTCCCCCAGCACTGCCAAGGCCACCACTAACCCATGTCGCCAATGCCACATCAACATGGCTTTTAAATCCCTCCACCACCGCTGCCCTGGGCAGCTGTGCCAGGGCTTGACAACCCTTTCCATGTAGCAATTTTTCCTCATATCCAACCTAAACCTCCCCTGGAGCAACTTGAAGCTATTTCCTCTTGTCCTGTTACTTGTTATTTGGAAAAAGACTGATGCCCATCTGGCTCCAACCTCTTTTCAGGGAGTTGTAGAGAGCAGAAAGGTCCTCCTGAGCCTCTTTTCTCCAGGCTGAGCCCCCACAGCTGCCCATGGCATGGATTGGGAATAGATGGTCTTTCAGGTCCTTTCCAACCCAAACCATTCAGTGGTTCCATGATTATGGATTCTCTGACCTCATCCTTGCCCAGAGAGAGAGGACAATGATATAACTATAGCTGAATATTTCTTACGTTCCAAATAAAAATGGGAAAAGGAGCCACAAGTATGAGATTTACTGGGTGTGAAGGTAGAGGCTGACTCAGAGAGAGGATGGGAAAAGGGTAGAAAATCAGTTAGCCATTTAAAATATCCTGTTCTGAATATCTCCACAACATGTTCCTCCTTTGGATTTTTGTGCATGTCTATTCGTCACCTTTCATCTAAGCGTCTCACTTCAGTTGCAAACCTTCCTTGCTCATAAAAAGCCTGAAAACACAGAATGAAGCAGGATTTGAGGAGGGAGTTGTGCATATTCAAAGTTCAGCTGGTGAGAAATAACCATCTGGCGAGCACGTACATCCCTGCTCCTGGATAAGCCGAGGATGAATCGCCTAATGGGAGCCGGCGCTCTGTCTGAGAGAGAGGAGTTACCAGGGTAAAGAGAATTACATAAGAGCGAGATCTGCACTTAGACATCGCTAACTAGATGTAATCTTTGCACTCAGGCTGAGGTAATTCTGCTGCAGCACAAAAAAACCAAACCAACAAACAAAAAAACCCACTCCATGCCAGCAGAAAATAATTTGCTGTTTTCCTTTTTGCTTACCTGAAGCACAGTTTTGCTTTACGGAGTCCCCCCAGCTATTGCTCACAAAACGCTCCTGTGAAACGTTTCGACACCTGCTTTCTAATTATGGCTTTGGGTATCATTTGCTCGGGTATAACCAGGGTGAATCAGAACAGGAGCATCAGGGAGGGTGGAGGGAAAAAGCCTTTTACTAACAGTGAGCAGCAGGACAGAAGAAAACAGGGCATCCTGTGAGGCAGAGCGGTGCAAAGGGCTCGTGTTTAATAGGCGGCAATTTGCCACCGGATTATTCTGAAAAAATCCTAAACTCATAAGTTCTTTGCAGAAAAGGAAGGGAATTTCCCAGCCCTCTGCCAGTGAGGCTCACACCTTGGAGGCACAAAGGGCTCCAGCGCTGGTGGGGCAGCTCCAGGCTGACAAGGAGTGTGAACAAGGAGGGTTTCTTAGCTGGGGTCCACAGATATTCCTGCAAATCACATCGTGAAAACCAAGCACGTTGCTTGGTTTTCATCAAATCCGTGGGCTCTGACAGGGAAATTTACTAGTTCTTTCTTGTTCTGGAGGAACTAGGAGAAAGGAGATCAGACTCAGGATGGCTGAGGAAGTTAGAGGAACAGGGATTTATGACGTTTGAGAAGTAGGGAAAAAAGAGAGCTGGAACACATGCATGTGCAAATGATATTTTTAGCTGTGAGTGAAGGCTCCTGGTTCTGCTGTGGGTTTATTCTGAGGTGCACAGGGCAGTTGCACAACTCTGTGTGAAGGCACACGATCTCCAAGGCCTGAGTGAATCCAGCTCTGCAAAGCAAAAGTTCCCAAAATAACACACTTAGCTGTCAAATGAGTATGACTGTTCCAAATCCCTTACCAGGGAGTTAAAATTTCTCCTGAAACTGGTGGAATGAAAGGAAAATTTTGGGTGGAATATAGGAAATTAGTACTTGCCTATTACTTTTGCTACCTCTAACCAAAATAGAATTATCTTTCTGACATTTAAAACCCTAAAAGATGATCAAACACCTGATCTATGGCGAACTTAGTTATCAAGTCATGTAGATTTCGGTTTCTCTCCAAATTAGAAGTCTTAAAGCTCTGACTGGATAAAATGCATGTGTAAATATCAATGATCTAAACCATTAAAAGGTCATTCCTATTGTACTTTATTGTTTAAGTCTAGAACAAATGGCAAACTCCTGCAAGGTAAACCTGGAGGGAGATGCCAGCAGCAGACATAAAATCTTTGGCTTAAAGGAATAAAGTCACCAACATTAAAAAGGCCTGGCAATTTGGAGATGCAGCCAGGATTCGCTTTTAAAAGTGACAGTGGTAAATATTTTCAAATTCAATTTGACCACATGTTCACCTTTGAATACTGTCCAGGGACCTGTTTCAGTACTCTGCTTCTGCTCTGCAGGACAACCATGCAGAGGTTCAAATGACTTGAAATCGTAGAATTCTCCGAAAATATTTTTTCAGCTGATGATGTTTTTGTCCTACCTATGCTACAAAAGTCTCTGAAATAACACGAGCCAAGCTTCATTAAAGCTCTTTTCTGTGTTGTGAAGGTACATTACACACTCCTAATGTGCTGCAGTGCACCGTGTTTTGTCTAAAACATGTTTCCATGATCACCAAATGGTTTTCTAGCAGTTTTAGGAAATATTCTGGAAGAATTTGAAGGGATATTTTCCTCCAAATTACATATTCCTGCCCATAGCAGGGGGGTTGGAACTAGATGATCTTTAAGGTCCCTTCCAACCCAAAACATTCTGTGAATCTGTGGCATTCCTTGTATTTTTAGTTCTTGTTATGCAGTCTAATTTATAGCAATTATTTCTGGAAATTTCCCATTGTCGTACAGTTGTGGCAGCGTTTAGGATTTATCCCAACAGCTCTTCCATCACCTTGCCTGGCTGCCAAGAGCAAGGGATACATTTTCTGAATGATTTCTAAGCATAGAGATGGGACAATTCCTTCAGATAAGGAATATATAATATTTATGATGTATCCAAGTCTATCCAAGAAAAAAAAAATAAAGTTGTTTCCCTGTTTTCCATAGCTCCATTTTGAGAAATGCACCAACTTTTTTCAGTGGAGCTGGAAAGAGAACTTAGTAAACAACTAGTCTGGGAGAGACAAATCACATTACCCTCCCTCTGCAATGGTTCTTGATGTTTATAGGGAATTAATTTAATTGCAAATGAAGACGAATTTCTATTTCAGTCTCCATAAGTAATTACATTTTACTTGCCCTGACTCCAGTTCTGGTTGTTTGTCTGCTGGACAAAGGGATTATTTTTTTTTCTAGCACTGCTCTTCTGGAACATCTCAGGTGCTTTTCTTTTACGCTGACTGAGCAAGAAGGCGTGGATCCAGCTGGTCCAGGATGAGTTCCCCAGTGCAACACCAAGCCTGAGGCATTAGTTAAGAGAGTCCCCCCCATCACCACATCTGGGAATGGAGAATAAAAGCATGGAAATAAAAAAGTGCTAAAGCATTCGAGAAAGCCTGAAATAAGAAGTGGGAACCGAAGTGGGGGAAAAAAAATATTTCAGGTACCATGAGGGAAGAGCAAGGATGTGGGCAAATACACTTTTTCTGTCAGTGAGCCTGCAAGAGCAGCTTGAGGAAGATGCAGACGTGAAGTTTTTGAGTAGAAAGCAAAAAAAAAAAAAAAATAAAAAAAAAAAAAAAATTGCATAGCCATCACGAGGACTGAACCCAAGGGCTGGAGGAGCAGTTGTGGCTGGTCTTTTCCTTCCAGAAGAGGAATTGGCTTGCACTGTGTTGCTGCTGCTTGGATGAGTCCACCAGGCCAGGGTGGACGTCCTGAATTTCAAACCCCACACACTCAACATGGCGAGTAGAGGAAACACCGACAGTTTATTTCACAGAATCCCGGCATTTCAGTTGGAAAAGACCTCTGAGGCCATTGAATACAACACCACCTTATCGACAAGGCCATGGCACTGAGTGCCATCTCCAGTCTTGCCTTAAATGCCTCCAGGGATGGGGACTCCACCAGGGCAGCCCCTTCCAATGTCTAATCACCCTCTCTGTGAAGATATTCCTCCTAATGTCCAACCTAAACCGCCCTGGCACAGCTAAAGACAATGTCCTCTATTTCTTATCATCGCTCAGGGAAATATTTTGCTATGGAAGAACTGAAGGAATTAATGG
This sequence comes from Pseudotriccus pelzelni, assembly GCA_035584735.1. Classification (NCBI taxonomy): domain Eukaryota; kingdom Metazoa; phylum Chordata; class Aves; order Passeriformes; family Tyrannidae; genus Pseudotriccus; species Pseudotriccus pelzelni. The sequence goes on from JAWMRA010000162.1 coordinate 33,481,390, forward strand.
GAATCCAGCAAGGGCTGGGAGATGCACAGCCTGGGTGTGAGACCACCTGTCATGATTTTCACTTTATTTCTCTTTATTCTCTGTATTTATCGTTAAGCAGGAAAAGTTTCCCATCGGGACAGTGGACCTCAGGCTAGTAGTGACGGGATGAGAGGACGTTGTCTCAAGCTGCGCCAGGGGAGGTTGAGGTTGGACATCAGGAAGAATTCCTTCACAGAAGGGGTGACTCGACACTGGAAGGGGCTGTCCATGGAGGTGGTGGAGTCGCCGTCCCTGGCGGCGGTCAAGGATCAAAGGCTGGACGTGGGATTTGGTGCCACGGAGGTGTTGGGTCGTAGGTTGGACGCGATGATCTCGGGGGCCTTTTACAAGAGAACCGACTCCGTTCCGTGACCAGCTGCCACAAAGCGGTGTTCTCCGGCCTGGCCGCGTGCCATCGCAAGGGGCTTTTTGAGGGATAATTCCCACTGGAAACGTTTGCATCCACATTCCACCCACCGTGGTGGACGCTGAGCCAAGGCAAGGGGGGATGCCCTCGTTTCCTCTACTAACACCCTCTGCGCGCCACCGCGCGTGGCCCGGGCACATGCGTGGCTCGGGGAGGGCCGTGTGGTGCCGGGCCGCGCCGAGGGAAGCGGCGGGATGTGCGGGAAGGGATCGGGAATGTCCAGGAATGTCCGGGAACGTGCGGACATGGGCAGCGAAGGATCCCTCCCTGAGGGTCCCCGGGGGGACCCGCCCTGAGGGGCCGGGGCGGGCGGCGCCCCCTGGCGGCCGCGCCGGGCCCGGCGCCCCGCGGCAGCGATGACATCACCGCTCTGCCCAAAGAGACGCCCGCCGGTTGGCGGAGGGCGGGCGCGGCCCGGCCAATGGGCGTTGCGCAGGGCGGCAGGCGGCGCTGACGTGCGGCTCG
>JAWMRA010000162.1:33482402-33555249 GCA_035584735.1 Pseudotriccus pelzelni
GGTGGGGGGGGGGGGGGGGGGGGGGGGGGGGGGGGGGGGGGGCGGCGGCGCGGGGCGCAGGCGGCTCCCGGCGCTGCGAGCGTGTTCCTGAGGGACTGAGGGACGGATCCAGCCGGAGAGGTAAAGCCCCTGTGCACGCTCTGCCTTCTGCGGGCAGCGCTGCGGGGCGGGGGGGGGACGGGGGCGAGCGGAGCCGGCCCCGGCGGGGACCCTCGGGGGAGGCGGTGGGGAGGCGGCCCCGCATCCCGCTGGGAGCCGCGTCCCGCCTGGAAGGGCTTGTGAGGCAGGGCAGCCCGGCGCCGCCGCGGTACGAAGCCAGGAAACCCGGGTTCTCGCCCCGTGGCCGGTGCTCCAGACCCCGGGCTGCGGAGCCTCGGGGTGCCCGGTGAGATCACGCCTCTCCCGCCGCTCTCCCGGCCCCCTCCTGGCTGGCTTTTATTCCTTCTGGGATGTGCCCGTGTGGGTCTGCGCGCGCCGTGGCGGAGGAGGTGGTGGGAGCGGTGGGTTGTGGATTTTGGGCAGCGGAACTTCCACGGTATTGCTTGTCCCTGGAAGTATCCGAGGCCAGGTTGGAGCAGCCTGGGGTAGTGGAAGGTGTCCCTGCCCGTGGCAGGGCTGGGACTGGGTGGGCTTTAAGGTCCCTTCCAACCCAAACCGCTCCGTGATTCGTTCCGTGGCTGTGTGATCGCCTATTGCCGAGGCTTTATCGGGAGCAAAGAACGGTGCGGGAAGTGTTTCAGGAACTGAGCTTGTGTTTGTGAACCGAAGTTAAAACAAAAATCGGAAAAGTTGGATTAAGGAGCGAGGCAGAGCTCGGTAATCCGCGCTCCCAGCGCCTTTCTGTCTGCCCTCGCAGCCCCAGACTGCAGCAGCTTCCCGGCAGGAGGAGATAAACTTGTCTGCGGAGGTCAGGGAAGTGTCTGTGAGCCCTCTGGATGTGTCTGTGAATCCTTCCTCGGCAGTGACGGGGGTCGTTCCTCCCAGCCCTCCCTCCCCCGTCCCCACAGCAGGCTCCGCTCCCTCGGGAGCAGGGATGGGGTACGGTCCATCCCGGTCCATCCCGGTGTCCTGCACGGCCCGGCTGCTGAGAACTTTCTGCTGCCACGGGGACTTTCAGCCACGGCAATAATGACAACTTTTTCTGGAATTCTTGGGGGTTGGTGTAGTAAACAAACGTTGCTTTTTAGCCGGGCTTTGTGCTGTGCCTGAACAGTCTCTGCTCACCAGCTGCTGTGTGTCACAAGTGGTGGGGCTGCCATGTGAGTCCGGGGCATTGATACCTTTGCTGATGCAAAAATTGAAAGGTGAGATGTCTTCTGTGTGGTGACTCCCTCCTTTTTCTTCTGAAAGCTCATGGTGGTATGAGCAGAACCTTTTAGCAGTAGTTCAGGAGAGATCTGTTGTACTTAGTTTTGTTTTTCCTTCTGCTTGCCCGGTCTTTGCTGGCTGCAGAAGAGCTTTGTGAAGCTCATTTCTTTTTTTTTTCCCCCTTTTTTCAGTGGTTACTCAGAGAGGGGGAAACAGGTAAGAGCAGCAGGAGGTGTTCTGGAGCTTTTTTATTGGCCTCCTTCCGAAGGCCAGGCTGAGTTGGTGTCTTAGCGTGTGTAGTCTGGCATGGCACGTATAAAAGATCACCTCTGGTTTAAGTCTGTCGCAGCGTTCAAAGGGAATAGAGCTTTTAGATGCATTGTGTTTCCCGGGATTTGTGAAACTCTTAATTATGTGGTGTCATTCTCTTGAAGGAAAAAGAAATGATTACCTTTACTTTTCCTTACGCTGCTTAAGCAAGGACGGGCAGGTGGGGGTGACCAGCAAGGCCAAAATCTGTTCTTGTGGAGTTGTGTCCATTTGCATTTTCTCAGAAGTGTAATTACAAATACTAGTTTAATTGGAATGTTGAGCGGCATAAAAGCATCACTGGGATTCATCACAGAAGCACGACTTAAATTGGAGATTAGTTAGAGTGCAGAATTGGTCAAGAGAATGTTTTCAGTCTTATTTAGCCTTGTGTGTGACCACTAATTCGTGTTGTTAGACATGTGAATTCCTCAGGGACTGGAATTCCCACCCATCTTTGGTGCCCTTTGCAAGAGGCATCTGTAAATAAGTCAGAGGTGTAAGTAGGAAATACTTTGCTGATTGAACGGTTGGTTATTTTTAATACGGTCAATCAAATAATCAAATGTTCTCTCAGGCACTTTAAAGTGAGATTTACTGGCTCCTTCATGTGGTATTAACTTGGTGTCAACGTTTCTCTTTCCAGCTTCCCTTTGCCTTATCAGTTCTGCACTCAGACTGTGCACAACTCCAGATCAATACATTCTTTATCATTATGTGCTCTCTACTAATCACAGCAGAGCATTTAAAACTGCTGCTGCCAGTTCTTTTCGTAATCTCATTCCCCTTCCTCCCCCCTCCAAAATTTGAAGACTAGATTATTTTGGGCTGTTCAAAATTGATGTCAACAAGTAATCCTCATTTTAACTACATGAGTTATGATCCACAGTCTCCTGGTACTAAAATGGAACTAAACTTTAGTTTGGCAGCTGAAAATGGCTGGCTTAGCTGTAGCAGAGTTCTTAATTTTTTTATTTTTTTTTCTTTTTTCAAGTAGTACTACAAATGAAGGGGGAAAATGATGCAAAATTGGAAAGAGAATTTTCTTTCAACAGAGCTGACAAAGAGTTCACTACTTCACTTGTCAAATGGCAGAGCTTGGTAAAATCAGTGAAATAACAGATAATTATAACTTTGTGATGTCAATTGAATGGAAGTTATTATACTTGAAAAGGAAACGTCTGTCTTCAAATGAAGATCTCAAACATTCAGATGCTTTTCTGGTACCTTTTCGTAACATTTCTGTCATAGCTGCCCTTGTTTCATCTTGGACAGAGTTGTGACTGTGCTCACTTTTGCACCATCAGTGCCTGGGAGGCAACTTCTCCCACCCCTGTAGTTATTTCTGTTGGGATTTTCTTGAAATGCAAGATTAATAATTGTCTCTGTAGTGTTTACCAGTTAATATACTTAAAAAGAAGGGTTGCAGCACTTCAGTAACAATTTTGAGGACACATTAATCTAAAATAATACAGATGATTTTGTATTTCCTTCTTTCCTGGCTTGGGCAAGTGTTCAGAAGCTCTGTGGTCAAACTGGAGTTGTATCTACCTGGAGTTTTAAAAAACAACTTTTTTTTTCCTGTGCCTCTGTGCCATTTATGCAGAAACTCATTTTGCTGAAGAGTAGAGAGAGGAGAAAGTGTGGAGGGAGTGGAGCAGGGAATGAGCAAAATAATGTTTGAAGAGGGAACTGTCTTCAAGAGGGGGCTGACACAGAGACTTTGGTTCAATAAAGAAGGAAAAGGAGCTTTTTAAAAGGAACATGGGAGGGAAATGTATTGGAAAGAGCTGTACTGGTATGTGCAGAACATCTTGCCTGTGAAGCAGCCAAATTTGCAGCCCTTTTGCATTTTCTACTATACAGGAGATATAAGTAAGTTGGCATTTTTCCCTTTGGTTATTTGAATTTGTCCTGATATAATCTGTTCTGCCTGTTCTTAAAACAAGGATACTACTGCATAGTTTGGGGTTTTTTTTGTTGTTATTTCTAGTAAGTGATGTTTTACTTGGGTTGCGCTTGCCTTTGCTTCTGTAATCAATGTTAAGGTTTTAAAATCCTTGCTGTAATTCGTTGAGTTTGATTTGACTCAGCATCTAGTTCTGAGTAGCTGTTTTTGGTAAAACACAAAAAGTTGTGGGTTACTGAGGAGTTTACAGGCGCCAAGAAACTTCTGGAAGTTATGATAATATCTAGATATTGAGGAGCTGATGTTCCTGAACTGAAGAAGACTCAGAACCGTGATTTATGTGACTCTGGAAAGAAAAATAAACTTGAATGGTCTGGTTTGGAGTTTTTTCCTTTTTCGTGGATTAGAACTATTTTGATCAAGTAATCATTTAGTGGGTTTGAAGTTGCACCCACTTTTATAGGTCCACTCCTCTGAAAACCATGTGGCTTTGTTGCAGAGGCAGGTGAATATCTGGAAAGAGAAACGACTGTCATAAATCTCTCAAATGTCTATAATTCCAGCAAAAAAAAGTAGGGAATTTGCTTTTTGGTGGTGACTGTTGGTTTATGAGAGAATCCTGATTCTTGTGGCCGTGAGGACTGTGAGTGCATTGTGTGAGCCCTGACTTGTACTTCTCTCAGGCTAATGGGCTTGAAAGTATTCCTTGTGTCCCCATTCATCTTCCCAGTATCTAAGCAGGGATTGAGGAGAGACAGCTGGCAAATTCATTCCTTGCTTTATCTGAATAGTCCCCTGGAACAGCTTCACTCTACAGGTCTTACTTTCAAGAAGTGTTGAGTATATACTCATGTTTTTTAATAGTTCAACTGCCCTAGTAAGTCAGGAGTACTTTGAATTGTCATTTACACCTTCTGTCAGATGGGCCTGTGGTTTGCCTTTTACCTGCAAAGGTTTCCCCTCACTGGGTGCCTGTTGAGCAGCTCATTTTTATCTTGCTGAAGGGTTGGGATGGTCTGCTGGACTATTTACTTTTATTTTTGACCTCTGCATTACTGTTTAGCTTGGCAGGGACAAAAATAATTGTCACCTCCTGGCTTTTAAAGGGTTTATTTAAAGAAGATTGTTCAGTGTTGCCTCTAGTAGAAAGTTACTCCCACTCCCAGAAACTATTTTTACTGTTTTACTCTGAAACTTTCTAGCAGTGCAGAGTATCTTGCAGTGGTTAACTCAGGGTTGTTGAATATGCATTATGAACAAAATAGAAATTACTAATCATGCGGTTTAAAAAAAAGTGATTAAAAAAAAAGAAAAGAATGATATCGCTCCATCTCTAGAAGGAGTTTAAATTTGTTTTCCTTGTGGTATTTGACACTAGTTCTTTGCACTGTGTTAAGCAGCAGTGTACACAGTAGTGGATTTTCTGTGCTGTAATAATAGCATTTTTGCTCCTTTTTTGACTTTTTCCGTCTTTTCGGTACCTTATCTAGTAGCCAGTATCTTAGGAAGAGCTGGATAAAATGAGCGTGGCTTTTTATGCTCTCTGGAACTGGGATTGGTCTTTTTAAGTGTATGGCCAAATGCATGTACCAACGACAGTCCTTCACTGTACCTGAAGGTGGCTTGCCATTAATTAGGAATAAACTCCCCAACAGTGGATGCTGAGTGTGTTTCCATGTTTCCTTTGGAAGCAGGTGGTTTTCCTCCACCAAATGGTGACTCCGTGTGTTGTAGCCATGCTCTTAATTTATGGTCAGCCAGCACTGAGGAGGTCCAGGGGATAATTACTGGAAAATGGACAAGTCTCAGTGTAATGTTCCTGTTGTTGGACAGGTTTAAGTGTTTTAAAGTTTTGATGTCTGACTCTGCAGCGTGGTTCCAGTCAGAGCGTGACATCTGGTTTTCTTCCCCTGGTGTGTGAGGACGGCTGAGAGCTAAACAAAAATGGGTCTCGTGTTTTAGGCTCAGTCTAAACACAGATAAACTGTTTTTGTGTTTGACCTCACTTTTTGTAAAGAAACATCACGTTCAACTTCTGTACTTTGTCCAAGGCTAATGTCTTTCTAAAAATGAAGTTTTAACAGTTCTGTTGTGTTTTATTATGTTTGTTACTGTAGCTCTCGAGTCAGTTTTCATCTGTTGCTGACTGTTCATGGTCAGATTCATTAAATGCTGCTGGCTGTAGTTATGCAAATGTTCTATCATAGCTCATTATTTTAAGTCACTTTGCTTGGTTTTTGATTAGTATTGTGTGGGAGATGTTGTGTATTATGTAACTGTTGATCTGCTTACCCTTGTTTGCCCAAATGGTATTGGTTTCTAAGCAGTCAGTCGTATTTAAGTCTGTCCTAATGTGGGGTAACATCTCATCTGGATAGTTATTCACTTCTAATTGAGTTTAAAACAAACAAAAAAAAACAACCCTGAGAATGAAAGAAGACTGAACTGCAAGCTGCTGCTTCTGGGTTTTTTGTAGGCTGTTTTTAGCAGTTTAGATTTTCTGAGGTTTTAGTCACAAATTTAATAGAGCTGTACGGGGTTTGACCCATTTGAGATGAGTAACAGATAAAATGGAAACGTGTACTTTGCAGTTTACACTGCAGGGTTAACTCCAGTGGGTAAGAGCACAAAAATGCATCAGGGGGTAAACATTGAAATAAAAAAGGACAGCAGGAAGAGTGAATGTTTACTGCTCTCAAATATCTCTTAATTCTGTGTTGTGTTTTCAGCTTTGGCCAGAGTCTGTTTACATTAAATTTCAGACCTAATTTTAAAATTCATTGTCAGTCCTGTATTTCAGATGTCTCCAAAGATCTGTAGCCTCTACTGCATAGAACATTTGCAAAATTGGGCATCCTCTTGCATTAAAACTGCATGTAAATTCCCTTGCTTATGAAAAGTCAGCAGTGGAATTGGAAGTGTGAGGAGAATATTGAAAAGAAGGCTGATGCCAAATCAGCGTAATTTTTCTGAATGCCGTAAATACCTAATAAAGTAGACGTAAGATGCTTTGAAATGAGATATGACTCCATAAATCAAAATGAAAACAATCTGTTTTTAATTGTATGCAAATGAAACCTGTCAGAATTCACCTAATGAACAGACTTCTGAGTGTTTTCAACAGTTAATACTTATTTTCTCAGAAATTTTTTTGGTTAATAGAACTGCATTTCTTGCAGTGTGATTCCTTGTGAAAGACCCAAGTCTCCTGGATTTTACCTCACTGCCCACTTACGAGAGTAGATAAAAAGTTGTATGTAATGAGGGAGGTCCTACCTGAAATTGTTGACAGCCCAGCCTGTGAAAACTGAAGAAAAAGTTAAAACTCATTTAACCTACGAGGTTGTAAACAGCTGCTCACTTATAACTCAAATATTTCCAATTCTTTTAGTGCTGTAGTTTGTAGGTTGTGTTTTGATTTACATGGCAACGATTTGGTCTTTAAGAGAATTGAGAACGGGATGATGGTTCTCTGGAGACAGCAGCATTCTCCCTGTTACCCCTGTCAGTAGGAGTGGAGGAACAGCTCTGGGGCTCAGGAGAGCAGAGGTGATCCCTGTGTGTTTGGAGCAGCGCAGTTGCTGGGATGAGGATGGGGAGCATAATGCAGTTTGACAGAAGCCTCCATCTCCCATCACAGCTCTTGTGTCCGTGGTTGGTAGCAAAGGGGTTTCTGCATTTTGTGACTGCTGCAGTCTGAGAGCAGTTCCTCTGCCTGCTCTGCAAACAGCCAGCTGGTGTTCTGTGGAGAAAAGCAAAATTTCCCAAACAAAAACCCCACCTTGTAGAGCAGCTTGCCGAAAATTACTTCAGTGCTCTTTCCCTGAGATAAGAGAGTGCTTTCTCCTTTCTGGTGATCTGTTTGGGGCAGAATCCTTTCATTTTTGGGGAACTGTCGTAACAAGCAAAGCTAACTATGCTTGCTTGTTAAATTCCTTGCTTCAGTGTATTCAGGCTAATCCAGAAAATGCTTCTACATTTGTTACTTTGCAGTAATCTTTCCAGTCTTTGTTATAATATGTAGATATTACCCCTCCTGCAAAGCTTCCAGAGTCAGTGCTGATCTGATTTGGTTGTCCCATTGACAAGGTCAGCGTTCTTAATTTTATTAAAATTAATTTGCACAGACGACAATGGAGCTTATTGTTAGTTCCCTTCAAATTACTGAAACCCAGGTTTGAGTTTTCTGTTTTTAATATAGTGATCTGTTGAGGCTTATACTGGATTGTGGAGAAAGCCATCATCCAAGAAGAGTGAGTAGATGAAGGTAGAGTAACTAAGTTTAGTAAATTAAGAGAACAAAAGGTAAAATTCCACCTTGAAAAATTAGGCAGGGATGTGAGGAAGGTGTTACTCTTACGCTTACGAACTGATGAGTTAATTGATGCTGCATTTGACTATAGAGATCTCTGTCTTGCAGAACAAGATGCTTCTGCTTATTTTGTTCCTCTGAAAAGTTGCTTCAATATTTTTTAAAATAAATAAACCAACCTGGCTTTCGTTTTGGAGTAGCCTAAGAGAGGCAGCTGAGTGTGGGGGAGGAGGATGGATCTTCTTGTCTTTCAGCTGTTGCTGAACGCTGAAGTTGGCACCTGAGCTTTCTTTTCCCTGTAAATACAGAAGCATTAGCTTTGGTCCAGAATTTGTACACGTGAACAAAAAGAGTTTAAGGTGGGAACGCTGATTTGATGGGTGTAATTACATAAGGTTTCAGCCAGCACAGATGCCAGCACCATCCCAGCAAAAAATCCGTAGTGTAGACCAGTCTAAATCAGCATCTGGCTTGTTTACAGGGAAGGGTTTGATCATTTAATGTAGTGGAGCTCCATATTGTTCCTTGTTGGAGCCAAAGGAAAACATTTGCTGGGCACAGTGAATAATTAAATTGAGGGGAGGGTAAAATATCCTGTCACAAAAGTGGTATTTGAGAACTTCATTGTTTCTTCCCAATTTCTGTGAGCCCTTTTGCATTTTCCCATATGCCTACAAAGAAGAATAGTCTTAAAAGTTGAAACAAAGCAAAAGGCAAATTTTTAGTTGTTCTAGGTGACCTTTTCCCGCTTACTTTATTTAGTAAAAGGCTGACCTGAGAAGGTTTTGATTTTTTTGTTTGTTTCTTATTTATCAGAACTTAATATATTTGTCTCTTCAGCGTAGTGAGTTACCATACTAGTCTGTCCAGAAGGTATTTAGTGCGCTGTCTAAACTGATCAATTGGAACTTGTTTGAAGTTCTGTGGGTTTTAATTTCTTGTCAGCTCATGCTTTTTGGACTTTAAAACATGCACCTGCGCCTCACAGTCACTCTGTTGCTATTTTTCTGTCAGAGAAGTTTCTCCATGATTCAGCTTCTCCTCTGTGAAGAATCTAAAATAACAAGTTAAGTTGAAAACAGAGTCAAAGAAGTAATTGGGAAAAAATGTAATAAGCTTCAAACTGCTCAGTGGCTGGATGGTGATGCTGTGTCAGCAGTAAATCATAGAATCATAAAATCACAGAATGGTTTGGGTTGGAAGGGACCTTAAAGCTCATCTTCTTCCACCCGCTGCCACAGGCAGGGACACCTTCCACTATCCCAGGTTGCTCCAAGCCCCGTCCAACCTGGCCTTGGACAGTTGTAGGGATGGGGCAGCCACAGCTTCTCTGGGCAACCTGTGCCAGGGCCTCCCCACCCTCACAGGCAAGAATTGCTTTCTAACATCTAATCTAAACCTACTCTCTGTAAGTATGAAGCCATTTTGCCATGTCCTGTCACTACAGTTCCTGATGAAAACAAATTTGGGTGGGTCTGTGGGATGCAGTTGGGGATCAGACCGAGACCTAACAGTACAAAACAAAAAACTAATACGTGAAAGTGCTGAATTTCCTTGCCATAGTGGGTGTTGGCAGAGCTGTCAAGGAAGAAAAATTGCATTACTCCATTGAGCCTTTTTATATTCTTTAACCCGAGGCCTCGTGTTAGGAGGTGGTGAGCTCATATCTCAGAGGCTTTCAAAGCTGCAGAGGCTGAGCCTCTCTAAGAATTATGTCTGAAAGCATCTGCTCTTTAAGGGGCACAGAGGATAATTGCAGCTAAAAACCTAATCTTGTGATATATATGAAAGCTTTTCTGTGGCGCGGGATGTCCTGAGCTGTTTAGTTTCCAAAGTGGTATCTCAGTGCTTGTTGAGATTGTTTTTGCGGCCAGCTGCTTTCCAACTTGAGCTGCAGTCTCCTTTCTCAGTCTCAGTATCACTTAAAGAGATGATGCCTCGTTTTCTTACCCCATCCCAAATATATGTTGGGATTTGTCTGAAATGGGAGCTATTTAAGACTTCACAAACTAGGGCAGGTAAGACCATTTACAGTTACAGGTACCCATCACACATTGCATACGGGTCTCATTGGAAGCATCACCTACTCAAACCATACCAGCTTCTGCTCCGGTAGGAATTATTCTCAAGCATTGGAATTTTGGGACAGCCACTTTCTGGTGGTTCTTAGTGGCATAATTTTTGGTGGCAGTGGGCAGATGCACGGGCAGTGTGTACTGGCTTCTATTTAATGGAAAGCATGTTTAACTCCCTTACATTTCTAACTAGAAGACTTTAATTCCTCTGAAAACCCCACTGTTTCTAGAGAGAATAAACTTATTAAGAAAGTAATAAAAAACCTTATTTTGGGAGTTGGGGGGAAAAAGCCTTCACCAAATTGAACAGATAAACCTAGTGTCTGCTGTACTCATATAGGAGATGTTTTGGCAAAGCTTTAGTTTATCTATGGAGTGGAGAAACCTTTTTTCCTTAAAGTTCCTGAAAAGCCTTCTTTATGAAATCACCTTTAGTAAAATCAGGTTGACTTTGTATTCTCCTGTATATATGTATGTATTTTTCACTTACTTTTTTACAGATACAGGGATCTTTGTAGGATCCTGCTCCTTTTTCTCATTCTGCATAGGCATGAACATCTCTGAGGAATGGTGGAGGGGAAGCAGTAGGAAGTCTAATTGCCTTCTCAGCACATTCCTCAGCCTGGCACAGTTTTATAACGTATAGGTGGGAGTGAAGTGCTCTGCAGGCTGTTCAAACAAGTGATGTTGGAACCCGAGCTTGATGGGAAAGCTTTCTGTGTTCCTGATTGCTCATCTTGTTTTCATGGAGCATAAATATGGATCGCTCAGAAAAGGATAGTCCTGCCCTGCCCCCTGGCCCGGCCATGCGATAGCCCCTCATTCATGCAGCCACCTGATCTGGTGAATAGATCAGCGGAGCTGTTGGAAAAATCCCGTGTGTGTGCCTGGAGTCCTCAGAAGGAGACAGCAGGGATAAGGGTGACAAAGCGAAGTGGACGTTTGGCTGTGCCTTGTAGGGCAAGGTGTGTGTGAAGGTATTGCCGTGAAGAGTGTACTAACTCGTAAAACATTTAATAATCGGGGAACGAGTAGAACTAATATTTAGTTTGTGTCTAGTTTTGAATCGAATCCTGTTGTGTAACTTCTGAGCTTTTGTTTACTGGGCTCTTGGTGTTCTGTAGGCAGAGAGAGTTGCGATATGATGAATAAGAAATGGCAGTCTGGTGTGACAAATTAGTATTTTAATCAGTTTTGCATGCTTAAAACAGCACATCGTTGAGCCTTATATGTTGGGTAACTATTCTGTGGTAAGGGAGGAAATGCTGTATGCGTTTGCCTATTTGTCCTTTATCTACCTGCCTCACCCTTTCCCTCTATTATGCTCTCGACACAAAGATTTTTTGCTTTTCCCAACCTCAGTTGCAGATTGCAGTAAGAACGTTCATGGCTATTTTGTTGTGAGCTTGATCTTTTTGGATGTACTTCTTTCACTTCGGCAGGTTGGTCACTTGCGTGGTGACTGGCTCTTTATAAATACTGGTTTAACCAATCTCTCTCAGTCTCAGCAGGTCATGACTGGGTTTAACCAAGTAAATTGGGATCAGAATAGGTGTGGCATTTAATTATTAACTTTCTGGTTACTCAGGTCCAGTAGGAAACCTATAATGACTCTGTTTTTATTTTGTTTACAGGAATAGTTGTCTGCTTAGTCTCATCCTTCATATTTGGCAATCTGAGGAAAAGGTCTGAGCCAGCATGAAGACAGAATCCCCTCTTCATTAGAGAAAAAGTGAGTTGGAATTGGGTTGAAATCTGAATTTGTAGAATGAAAATACCACGTTAGCCTGCCAGCACACACAGTTTGTGCTTGCTTTCAAGTGGTATTTTCACTTCCTAACACTACTGTTATGGGTGATGTCCAGTCAAGGCCTAGTTTTGGTTAAGCACATGTATAAAATTTTCAAATACACACGTTTTATGTAAAAAACTACACTCTCCTTTTCCGAAAGAACTGATGTGCCCATTTGATATGCTCCTTCCTTCCAAATCTAGTGAGGTCTATTACAAGACCTTACAGGATCTCTAAACTTTGTGTTCCCTTTCTTGTACCGCTGTATTCATGCTGACTTTTATTTTAATAATTGAATATTTATGGCTTGTTTCTGTAGCTCTGCTGGTCTCTTCTCCAGTATTCTCAGTGCTTAATGTGTACCTGTTTTCTGAATTTGTTTGGAAGCCTCTGAGCAAGTTTGAAGATCTCACAAATGCAAGACTGAGGGTTTCTTTTTCTCATTTCTGCACTAGGAAACCCTGAATTCTGCATGCAAAATGCTGTTAATTCAAGTCCTGTCCTTTTCATGGCAGTTGTAATAGTTTCAATAAAAAAGATTGCCTGTTTGCCCAGCCTGATTGTTGTATCAGCTGGGTTAAATCTCACTTATTTTTGGTTTGAAGCAGCTCCTGTGCAGGCACTGTGCACTAACAGGTGTGTTGTGACTCCTCAGCTTTCTGCCCGACGCAGCTCATTTCAAGAAGTGCACGATGACAGAGCGTGGAATTAAATGGGCTTGTGAGTATTGTACCTATGAAAACTGGCCCTCTGCAATCAAATGCACCATGTGTCGTGCTCAGAGGCCCAGTGGAACGATTATCACAGAAGATCCGTTCAAAAGTGGTTCCAGTGACATCGGCAGAGACTGGGATCCCACGAGCACCGAAGGAGGGAGCAGTCCTTTGATATGTCCGGATTCTAGCGCGAGACCAAGGGTTAAATCGTCCTACAGCATGGAAAGTGCAAATAAATGGTCGTGCCACATGTGCACGTACTTGAACTGGCCCAGGGCCATCAGGTGCACTCAGTGCTTGTCTCAGCGTAGGACCAGGAGTCCCACGGAGTCCCCTCAGTCTTCGGGGTCTGGGTCCCGGCCGGTCCCCTTTGCCGTTGATCCGTGCGAGGAGTACAATGACAGAAATAAACTGAACACAAGGGCTCAGCACTGGACTTGTTCCGTTTGCACGTACGAAAACTGGGCGAAGGCCAGGAAATGTGTTGTGTGTGACCACCCCAGGCCCAACAACATCGAAGCAATAGAACTGGCAGACACAGAAGAGGCTTCTTCCATCATCAACGAGCAGGACAGGGCTCGGTGGAGGGGGAGCTGTAGTAGTGGAAATAGCCAAAGAAGATCTCCACCCACAACCAAACGTGAATCCGATGTGAAAATGGACTTCCAAAGAATTGAATTGGCTGGAGCGGTTGGCAGCAAGGAGGAACTTGAAGTTGACTTCAAAAAGCTAAAGCAAATAAAAAATAGGATGAAAAAGACTGACTGGCTGTTCCTAAACGCGTGTGTCGGTAAGTTGTTTTCCTGCTGCCTTCTACTGTTTATGCCTGTGGTTAAGTATTTTGGGAGAATGAAGAATTAAAACAGAAGCTTGGCATTTGATTTGCAACAGGGTTTTTTTTAATCTCTGCATTTCCATTTTAAAAAGTAAGCCAAATGTAGAAGTTCCTGAAATAGCACCTGCTGAGAGAGGCTGTGGAGTTCATCCATAATCTGCGCAGGGTTAGACGTGTTTCCCAAGTGTGCTTGGACTTTTTTGACCTTTCATAGAAATGGATATCCTTGTAACCAAATCCCTGTTTTTCCATGTAATTGTTAAAAGGTGGAAAAATTACAAAGGCCAGTCTGCAGAGCACTAATGTATATAGTACTGTAAAAAATGCCATTACTGGGTAATTAAAATTACTCTTCTTTTTGCTATGCTTGTAGAGTCAGCAGCTGCAGCTTGGGAGTATTTGTAAACAGTACAAGATGCTCTGTCAGATGTTAAAAATAACACCAAAATATGTAGCTCCAAGAAACTGCATGTGTAATACTGACCTTGAAAGTAATAATGTTGTATTAATACAGCTACTGTGCTGTAAATGTTTACAGGCTTTCTGAAAGTATTTCAGCAGTCAACTGCTTCAAAAACATTCAAATACCAGTTTTGTTTTGTGTTTTAGTGCTTTCCTAAGGAAATTCTGGGTAATTCTCCCAAGTGCTGTTAAAGAACAGAGACCTTGTGAGTTAACTTTTGTGCTGTAGCTTCCCAGAAGCAGATATCCTGTGCCCCAGCGCACGAGCAGGTTCAACACTTGAAATACACAACTATTTTTAGAGTAAAACACTTCATATGAAACTCTGGCTCTGCTAGTATGTCTCAAGCTGTTTCTTAGTGTTTCACAAAGTCACTGCATGGTGGTTGTAATTGAAAAGCTAATTTGTGGAGCTGCTTTATTTAATGCCTTAGATCAGGTCTAAATGTTTTTGTGGATATCCCGTGTTTGGTTTCTCTGAGATGATAAACCAGTTTATTTTCGTGTTGTGTGGATAGTTAGACAAGCACATTTTCTTTTGAAAATAGATGTCTCGGTATCTCCTGGTGTCTCTAAATCCTTACATGCTTTTTTTTTTATTTCTGAAATAAAGCAGTTGAAATTCTCTGTGGTATTTTGTAAGTTATAAAATCCAAGGATCAGTTGTAGGTCATTCCTTTGCCTGACAATATATCTTGCATTCTGATAGCAATTATAATAAGTATTAAGGGATTTTTTTCCTCTGATTTTTCAAAAGTGATTTCTTTTTTCAGTACTGCGGTGTTACTTATTTCACACTTTCAGATTTAATCCGGGAGAAGGGTTGTGTTTATATTTAAGAACGTGGTTTTGCGAGTATTTAGTGTTGCTTGTGGCTGTGTAGTCACACCTGAAACTCAAAACTGTGTTCATCAAGTTTTGTAAGGCAATAGTGCTTTGGCTCTTGGAAAAGAATTTAAAGGGATCTTGGTGAGAAAACCAGAATGCAGGTGGAGTTGTGTGCTGATTGTTACTGTTCTGCTGAAAGATTTCCTGGGTTCCGTTCTCTAACTTAAACAGTTGCTATACTTTTTAACCGAGGGGGTAAAAAACCAGCAGCTAAAGCTGTTGATTCTGACATAGAAGGTGGGTAATTTCACTTGGTGTATCCCAGATGTCATGTTTTTCTAAATACCCCTTGTAAAATGAATGACCTTAGAAAGACTGATGGAAGCTCCACAGACTCTTTTGTGGTTGTGTCTGGTTGTCTTGCAGAGTATATTGGAATGATACACCAATTTAACCAATGACTTTTAAAGCTCTAAGCCAAATTTATGTTGCACTAAGGCCACCAACGTGCTTCGAACAGTTTAACTGTCAGTTGGACAATTTTGCCCCAAGTCTCTGTTCTTACCATTGAAATCAGCTGCATTATTGTGACTCAGTGAGTTCTGTTCTGTTTGTTTGCCAGCTGGAGCTCTTGGGAACTTTTTAGCTTGAACACTTGTCAGTCCTTAGCCAAGCAAAGCTATAAAATAGGACAAGTTCGTGTTAAATGTCAAGTCAGCTTGTGAACACTGATGACCAAGAGTTTGTGTGTTACCCTCCTCCAGCTGACAGATTGTGCCTTGTTAGGATTTGGGAACTTCAGACCACACACTTCCAAGTTTGAGCTGAATCAGTCGTGGAGGGTCTGTTTGCTTTGAGTCTGTCTCATGTAGGAGAGATGTTAACTTTTTAACTTTTAAAGTTTTTAACCCTGAAGTTAAAAATAAAGATGAGAGGAGCAGGAGTAGGAGGAATCCTTGGCAGAGTGGTTATTTTCTTTTCTCTTAGAAGATATTATCTGTCAGAAGGTACCGAAGAAAACGTCTGATACTTTAGGACAGCTGTTGGGTTGAACTCCCTCTTCACATCTTGGCTGTAGGACAAATTCTTTTTACTAGATTTTATATTTAATGTCAAGTTTCATTAGAGACACGTAGCAGACTACTCTTTTCCACATCTCTTCTTTTTAGCTGTAACATGGGGATAGATGTGTATTGCTTGTAGATTTAAGAAGGTGCCTATGTGTGTGTTTGTATTTTATTTTTTGTTCTGTTGAAGACACCCATTATTGCTTTACCCACCTCAGTAAATAAACGTCATCAAGGCTTCTATTCCTTGCACATCCAGGCTGTACAAAATGGGATGAGTGCAACTCAGCATGAATAGTTTCCTTGATGGGCGGTTTTCTTTCCAAATCAGAAGGATTAGTGGTATTCCCCCATTCCAGCTCTGCCAGTAAATGTACTTTAACTTTTTTTTTAGTTTTAATTGACTTGTCTTTGAAGCAGTGGATGGATCTGTCGAGTGATTCTTTATCAAAAGGATGAGATTTTGCACTGATTCGTGTGGTTAAAATTTATGAAAATCCAGGCAGAACAGGTAGTAAGTGGGGCTGCTGGATAACAGGACTTCTTGCAAATGCCAGCTTGAATGACAGCGAGGAATTACAAGTGATTTCTACGAAAACACCAATGTTTTCTACCGCAGTGGCCTAGAACAAGGTTAACATGAAGTCCAAGGTGACTGATTTCTTGGGGAAAGGGGGTAACTAATGTATATTTAAAATTAAGCTTTGTTGTCTTTTGTATAACTCATGGTATCGATGGCAGAGACTGTCAGAGAGTCTTGGTGGCCTGTGGGGCTTAAGGGTGATGGGGAAGAACCAAGTGTTGCTGTGGGCCTGGTGAAGGTGGTTCCAGCTGGCTGTGGGTTTAAGGAGTACAAGTGGATGAGGCTGATTGTGCCTATGAAGCCTCTCTAGCAGAGTTCACTTGGGGCTTCCACTCTCCTGGCACTCAGGGCTGCGTTTGACACTGGTGCTGGCAGAGTGTGTTTGCTGCAGGGCACTGCTGGAGATTCTTGGGCTGTGAGTTCAACTCCTATGCTTGAACTGTAGCCCAGAGATGAAAGGTAAACTGCATTTCTTCTTTTCCTTTTTCCTCCACCTGTTTATTGCCTGGTTCAAAAAGGGTGTGCTCTTCTCCTTCAGTTCAGGTCAGTAAGGTGGGTTCTGCTGTCACAGGCCAGACTTCCCTGTGGGGATGGTGCCTCCCAAATCAAGTAGGCACACATTCTTCTTAGCTCTGTGAAAGAAACAACTCAGAGTGTGTTTCTCAAACAAATCCAGAGTATTTAGAGCAATCTGTAATGAATCTTGTTCCGCAGTACATCCATAAAAGGATTGTTAGTTCATTCCTGGTATTCCTGCATATGTCTGCTTAGTTTTTCCTTTGTTGACTGCTTTATCTGTCTCACAGGGTTTCTTTTTTCCCCATCAGTTCTCTGAAATAGTGCCAGGTGTGTTACCCACGCCTTCAGAAACCCTGCCCTGTCCAGGCATTGGTTTGGAGTTGGCTGGGTAGTGTCTGACGCTGCTCTGCAGCTCTGGGAGAGGTGGAGGCACCTCCTGCTCTCTCTTCACTGCCTGTGGCTCTTCACTGGGTATTATTAATAAAGGCAGCCTGAAGGGAGTGACATAATCAAGGTGCTTTCAGCTGGCACTGCCACCTGAAGTAGTCCTGGATGCCCTTTTCTGTCCTGCTGGGATGTTGGAAAGTGAGGTTTGATTAGGGGATGTTATTAGGGAGGCTGGGGGGTTTGTTTGTTGGTTTTGCTGGTTTAGTAAGCCTAGACTGGCTTCCCTATCCTATTCATGGTGGAGCTAAACCTTGATGGGGCTACTTATGCTGTGATAAGGGAGTGGGAAGTGTTAGGGGTAGGAACAAGCTGCTGGAGGAGAGGAAGTGTCATGCACCTTTCCTTGCTGGTGTCAGTCTAGACTTGAAGTGTTTGGGGAAGTACAGCATGAGTTACTCACTGAGAGGTGATCACCTGCCAGGCTGGCCTTGGCTGGGTATGGCAGACAGGGCCTGTTGGGATGGTTTGGAGGGGAAGAGTCCCTGCTGTGAGCTGTACAGCCTGGCCTCCCTCCCCTGTTCCTTTCACCTGGGTGAGAAATCTTCTTGTATGTGTCACTAGTGCTTTATAAATCTATCATAAATGCTCGACATTTGTGTGTGTGTGTATGTATCTTTCAGGGCAGGGAAAACTCTACATGCCTTACTCTTTGGTGGAAAATCTTAATTCCTGAACCACACTTTATTTTAGTCTCTTGACTACTTTTTTAAAACACTCCGTGGTATTTTATGCTAAACATAATTGACTAAATGATAAAGTTAAAGCCAGTTATTTAAATTTGTCTTAGAAGCACTGATAGTTAACTTTAATAATGAAATGATTTTCTACTGTCCAGCCTCCCTTCAGGGTGCAACCCTGCAAGCAGCAAAGGGTGTGGGTACCTCTGGCAGCTTGGAGAGGGGATAAGGACATCTTTAAACAGTTGTTCTTACATATGTGCTGCTCTATCTTGTAATGATACATTCAAAACATACTGCATGGACTGTATGTAGGTAAGAGCTGTTTGCATGGAATAAAGAATAGGCAAGAGTCATCGTCTCCTGCATTGGATGGCTTCAGGTTTAGGGTGCATGTCTTCGTGGAAGTATTTGCTTCTTTTGTAAGGGGATGCAAGTTGCTGAGCATGAAGAATTATATAAATCTGGTACAGAGGAAGTTCTGTCTCAAAGTGTCATTACCTGGAGAGTGATCTGCCTTTGAGTGTGTGCTGAGACTGACAAGGGAGGCCCTGGAGATGAAAAAGAGAAGGAACAGAAGGGTGTGGTTGGAGGCCCATAAAGGTTTTCCAGTCAACCTGTCTCTTTTGACTTGATGTGTCGTATTTTCTTGCGAAGCAGTTCCTCCTCCAGGAGGAGAAATTCTCTTCAGGCTGAAATTGTGGGGCATTTATTATCAGTAAAACTTTCTTTATGGCCACCTGATGTGCCCCTGGTGAAGAGCTGGAAGAGGCTGAGGGCTGACTCAGCGCCAGAGAATGCCACAGCTGGTGTGCTCTGACCACAGCTCCTCTGTATTCCGCATTAAAGGAGCACTAAGATTCTCAACAGGTGTCAGAATTGGATTTTAGTGGGTCAGTTGATCAGCCTCTGACTTTCTGGCACTTAAACCAATCTCAGGATCAGTCTGCAGAGGAGTAAATGAGAGCATATATATGATGGAGAGCATTTGCAATTGTATCTGTAGCAGAAGAGAAGCAGCACAGGCCTCTGGTTCTGCACTAGTCTCTGTTACAGAGGGATCTCTCTCAATTTCTGACTTATAAAATGTATCATTTGGTCATTTGAGAGATTTGCCTTCTATTACCAAGCAGCTGAAGGAATCGCCCCACATAGCGGCACAATGACCTTCTTAAGATGAAGTGTTTCCTTTTGCAGTCTACTCAGATGTGAGAACACGTTTTTTTTGTTTTTTTTTTTTTTACTGTGGCAGTGCTGCCTCCTCAAATCAGAGAAGTCCCTGATTCAGGAGCTTGTTCCTCAGATAGGCAGAACTGCATCAGTCTGCTTGAAAGAATTTCCCTGCTTCATTTGCAGGTTGTGCCAGCCGGTGCTCCAGAACTATCAGAAAGATAGTGAAGTAAATAAAGGCTGCTGCTGTGGTATTTTCCTTGGAAACTTTTATATCTGGCTGTTCTGAAGTCACTGGGGCTGTGTGATTAGGGCATTGGTTTTCTAGATATGATGCATATTTTCCAAGTTTGTTTAACTGCATTAAACCCTCTAAATATTTACATGTTCTAAAGAATAAACTTAGTAGCACCTTAAGCTGAATTTTGGGTTTATTTAATATGGACAAAGGTAATTTTGGTAAATAAAGAAGGTAATTTAACAGTTTTAGTAGGATCCAGATGGCACAAATAGTTGTTACTGGGTGATTAATATTTTGAAAATCTAGTCTTTTTAAATTGCCTTCTTAATCTCTGTCATCATCTAACGTATAGTGAGATTGCAGGTTCCTGGTCTGTGTTATTTGTAAGTGGCAGGGCTTTACTAGAAGAAGAAAAAACCTCGGCTGCTGGTGCTGTGGAAGTCTTCCAATAAGAGGAAATGCCTGGATTGCAAAATGGGAGCACAGTTGAACCTGTAGATGCAGAATTCTGGCTTGCACTTGTATTTTCTCATAACTTGGGAGCAGCACTTGGCATTCTGTCCTCTCCCTTAGGATACCAGACTACAGTCATAGTTTTTGCAATAAGCCAAGCAAAATTTTTGGGGGGGAAGGAGAGGAGGGCACAGAAAGACTGGTGCATCTTCAGATACACCACCAAAGGAACATTTCTGGAGTCCACTTTAAAGGAAAACTGTGGCTGCTGTGGGTCGGGAGTAGGCACTGAGTCATCAGGATGTGTTTGCGTTTGTGTAGCTCTTGTAGCTGCCCAGAGCTGGGCCCTCTTGCAAGGCTTGAGCTGCTGGAAGCTCCTGGGTGCTCTGGGAACAATCTTAAGGCAAATGCCACTCTTCCTTTTGACATTTTAAGAGTCTGGGGAATGCAGTGGGTGTTGGGGGGAATAATCCATCTGGCACGGCAGTGGATCAGAGGCTGCTTGTGAAAGTAATCAGGCACTTCTGCGTTGGGAAATGTAGTGAGTTATAACATCAGTAAATACTTCTGTAATATTTCTTGTAAATAGTGGTTTGTTAAGCCCTGGTTAAAGAGACTTAATGAATTGGAGGCTCTCACTCATCCCACAGAAATCAAAGCCTTTGTAGGAATGTGCCTCCTCTTGTCAATAAATGCATATTCAGGTCTCATTTTGGAGTGGTGGTACTGAAGTTAGGAATTACAGGCAGTTCTTAGGAGTAGTTCATGTATGCAAGTTTACTCCATAGTTTTGGGCCAAGATTTATTTTTTTTTTTTAGTTCAGATTTCTGACAATCTGCCTGTTATTAGTATATTTTGTGTTCAGTGCAGCCTTGCATTGTAGGGACTGGCACTCTAAGCAGAGTGGCACCTGATGAGGTATCAGGAATTTTCCCTGTTCTTTTGAAGTGTCTAGAATGAAGTAGATACTTGGGATAACAGATAAAGAGAAATGTTGAATTTTTTTTTGCTGCAGCTCAGAGGGGCCAGAGAGGTTTGTAATGCCCACAGGAATACCAGCCCTGCAGCAGTGATGCTCTGGGTGCTTGGATCTGTGTTTCAGTGCAGGGACTTACCAGAAATCAGTACCACACATTTACTATCTCCTTTTTTTAAACAAGGCCTAGAAAACATACACAGTTTGCCTGTTTTGAGATAATAATTGATCTTTAGCTTAAACTTCATCGCCAGGTTTAGAAATATACTTTTAAACTGGCAGCTTGTATAACAATTTTAGTAATTAATTCTAGGACATGGGGTTTTTAGGAATGTCAAGTATTGCAAGACGTGGGAATAAACTTCAAGAACTGGCAGTGCTGCACAGTGCACATGGCACTGATTTGGATCCTTGTTTCAGCTTGTAGTAGTGAGTGCTTGACAGAGCCAAACCTCACATGACCACCCCTGCATCAGCCTTAGACCTCAGTTGTTGCTGAGGTTTGAGGAAGAGTGGGATGATAATAAGCAGCTGAGAGTGGGGGACTGGAGTAATAATCACAATTATGAATTTCTCAGGTACTGACTTAAGGCTGCAGTAGTAGCAGGTACTACAGTGTAGTGTGTACTTGGCAGGCTGGCTGGAACTGTTACGATTTGGGTCATTAAAAGATCATTTTGGGGGATATTTGTTTGAATTTTGAAATCAGTTGGGGATATTTGGATTCTCAATGTGGCCACCTACCAGTCTTGTGTGGTCTTCGGTGTGCTTGTATTGAGTGGTGTGGTGGAAGGTGCAGATGTGGTCACAGGAATCTTTCCTGTGTCAATAGAAGTGGTTAAAATACAAAAGGGTTTGAAGTGGCTTTTAGTCTTCAACAAGATGTCTTTCCTAAATTAATACAATTTTATAAAAAATGAAGAGTGTCGTAAGATAGCAGAGAACCTGTTCTCCTGTCAAGATTCATCTTTCCCTGTGCACTGCTGGGTTTGCCAGAGCTGTAATTTAACGTGTTTGAAGAGGGCAGGTCCCTTTGTTATCTGTGTACACACACACAGAAACCCAGTTTGGTTGGATTGAAGTATTGCAACAGCCATGGAATTGCTTTATCAGTGGAAAAAAATGGGATTGCATGGAAACAAAGTTCTAATAAAGTCCCACTTGGCACTTCTAACTCTTGGAGAACGAGAACTAAAATAGGACAGACATAACTCATCTGCGGGGAATACAGGGGCAGGCGCTTACAGAATGAGACAGTAGTGCTGGAGTGGGACAGGAATGTCTTCCTTACAGGAGACAGAAACATGCATCAGAAAACTAAGAAATTGTATTGTTTTCCTTCTGCCCCGGCCTGTTTGGACTTTGGAGTCCCTGGTGAATGGATAAATGTTGTATGACTGAAATTTGAAGTTGAATTTTTATTCAGGAACTTCTCTGCTTTAGACAACTGTTGAATGAATAATCTACCTTTTATCTGTGGAGTCTTTCTGAGCACAGCTGATGACTTAGTAGAGACATGTCTTGCACTGAAAATCCATTTCCCCCCCTGCGTTTCTTCTGAAAGCTTTATAATCTCAGCATTCAAAATGATAGACTTTTTTGGCTGAGCTAAGAATGATTTTCTAAATCCTGGATTAACCAGCAATCCAGCAGTCTGCATGCTTCTGTGGTAGTAGGTACTTCAGTTTGTTGGGTTGGGTTTTTTTAATTTTGGTAGGGGATTTTTGCTTGTTTGGGATGTGGGTGTTTTTTTTTGGGGGGGAGAGGGGTTTTGTGGCTTTTTTTTTGATGTTTTTTTTGTTGGTTTCGGTTTTTGCTGCTTTGGGGTTTTTGTGTTTTGTTTGTTTTGTGGGTTTTTGTTTGGTTTTTGATCTCTTTTTAGTCCTGGATTGTGAGTGAATGCTCCCATCTAGACAACTCCTTCCCTTCTGATGAATTTTTGAGTCTTGGTGGGCAAATAGGGTGAAGGAAGACCTGGGTCTCAATTTCCAGCCTTATGGCCTGCACTCAGCTGCTGACTCTTTGGAGCTGGGAAGGAGGTTTAGCTGGAGAAAACAGGGGACAGGGTTTTCTCTTTTGCCAGCTACTCTTAATATGCTGTTCTTGAGCTGCTCCAACATTCAGCATGAGTGGTCTTGATATCAAGCATGGTACAGAAGCCAAAGATTCCCGGAAAGACTCTAGAAGATATTAGGGTCATTCTTTGTGTATGTGTGTGTCCCATCTTTATTTAGAAAGTACACACAGTGTATTTAATTTCTCCTTAATTCAGTTTTAGTAGAGTACCCCCAGTGATAACTGTGAGTTCTATTAGTAGCAGAGATGATGAGCTGAAGAGAAAAGCTTGTGCTCTGTACCCTCTTCCAACACTGTTTTAAACCATATTTGGAAAAAAACAAGACTTATTCCAAAAACCTGTTATCAAGTCTGTTTATTAGATCCAGTGGTTTGTTTTTAAAATAAAATGGAAGATAAAGTAATTAAACTGCTCTCTTGTGCTGTGAAGGAATGACTTCCCCTCAGTACTGCTGGTCAGGTGAAATGCTAGTGAGTACATCATTGCTTGTGTTTCATCGTGGGTTATCAGCACCCCTTCTGAGCTGGCTTTTGGTTTGCTGTATCTTCCAGCTAGTAAGGATGATAGAAATGGTCTAGGTGCTGAGGTGAGTATAAATATTTTGTAGTTGTCTGTTTAAAATTTTAAAAAATTGACAAGTTTCTTGGTATGCAGTTGATCTTTGCCTGTAACAGAACGGGTAGAGGTAAAATGTGTTAACTGAGGTAGCTTGATGCAGATTGGCTGCCTCACCAGCTAAAAGGAATTGTGTTTTGTTCTGTGTGCCCTCAGGAGTTGTGGAAGGTGATTTGGCTGCTGTGGAAGCCTACAAGTCCTCAGGGGGGGATATTGCCCGGCAGCTCTCGGCAGATGAGGTGCGGCTGCTGAACCGCCCGTCTGCCTTCGACGTGGGGTACACGCTGGTCCACCTGGCCATCCGCTTCCAGAGGCAGGACATGCTGGCCATCCTCCTCACAGAGGTGAGTCCCTTCATCCCCTGAACACCTGGAACAGGCACTCTGTGACTCCACCTTTGTTTGTAGCCCGTGACATGTAGCTTTTGCTTGTGGTACTGTTGAAATACACAAGCTATTGCTCTGTAGCTTGGATTTCTCCTTAAGGAGTTGAGTTTACTTGCAGGCTGTATGTTGTGGTGGTGCTGAGGATGTTCAGTTCGCTCATTAATGAGCAATCTTGGCTCAGGTTCTGACCTTACTGGCAGTGGAAGTGAGCTATTGTGAGGCTTCCTGAGCTCTGGGTGGGGGAGAGGAAATGCTCTGAAAGCAAAGCACTGACATCAATGACAGTGTAGTTTTTCTGAGTTTGTTAATGAGTAAGTCTACTTGGTCTCCTTTTCCTGGTTTTCATGGGAGCTTCTCTTCCAGAAAAAGGCAAATGTTTTGCTTTGCAAAAGTGCTGCATTTTTTTTTGCGTTTCTTTTTTGCATTTTTTCCCATTCTTTGCCCAGTTTATAGACAGTTTGGTTCCTCCCTGTGGTCTTGCTCTTTGTAAATTTTTGTACAATCCACCTCACAGTGATCTCTGCCCTCATCCATCTTTGCCCTCTTAGTTGGCCTCTAAATAATTATCTTTTTTTGTCCGTTTTCTTCAACTCAGACATTTGGTTCCTCACCTGATCATAGCCAGATTTTTATTCTGCTTCCTTTCCCGATCCTTAATGCATTTCTGAAAGCTGATGTTCCTGAGAAAAGTAGCATGCCCACATAAAGATGATGGAATGCTCAGCGCTGAGTAATTAAAAAGAGCAGATGAAGCAAGACAAATGTAGCTAAAGCCTTGAGTATATATTTATGTACAGCTGATATCAGTGGTTTTGTGCTGCTTACATAACTTTGTATGGAGGGAGTTGTATGTTTAAAACCAAATTAATTTGCTGAGATGCTGTCTTACCGATTTTTCTGTTTGGTTTTGTTTCAGTGCCTAGAAATACTGACTCAACATACCATTTGTGAGAATGGCATAGTAGAGTTTGAGCCCCATTGATACTTTCCTTTCCTAGGATATGAACGAGTGAAAATGGGGGTCTTAGAGGTGGTTTTTTAATGTGCATCTGGTGGCATCTCTTGCCCTGTATCAGTGAACGAGTTTCTGCTGCCAGTGGTAACTAGAATCTGGAGAAACTTAAGTGTCTTAGCGTGATAGTTTTTGGGAAGATTCTTTGTAGGAAACTGTCTTGTGCTGTGGTGAAGTTCTTTGTTAAATGTAGGCAGGGATCATGTATGAGGTTTGAGATTTCTATTACTACTCTGGAAGGTCGCCTGTTAATTCAGCCCTTTGATTTAAAGATGTTTTTAACCAGCTTTATGTTACCAGCTACATGACAAACGAGACATTTCATTAAGAATCACTAAACTTTTAATCCTTCAGGATGCCAGTGTTTATACTTCCCTTGCATTCCTCACTAACCAGACGCTGTCTGCTGGTGCTCATCACTCCAAATCTTCGTATTTTCCTGGGAATAATCCTGAGTGCAGTAACTGTGTTACTTCACAGGTATCCCAGCACGCAGCCAAGTGCATTCCTGCCATGGTGTGTCCAGAGGTCACGGAACAAATCCGCCGTGAAATTGCTGCATCTCTTCATCAGCGAAAGGGAGACTTTGCTTGCTATTTTCTGACTGACCTTGTGACGTTTACGTTACCTGCAGGTACTTACAAAATTCCTCTTGCTGGTGGAACATGTTTACTGCTTTGTCACCTGGTTGAGAATTGCTCCTTCTGGGTGTGTATTTTTGGTGGAGGGGTGTGTGTGTTTTATTTACAAAGTTTTAATAGCTTAGGTCAGATTTAGTGGATGAATTTGCTTATTCAGTATTTGCACACTCCAGTCCATACATTGTTCCTGTGAACTGAGCATCTGTTGTCCTATTTAGACATGAGGAAATGGAAAGAAAGTGGTGTGTCCTAAGGAAAGGCTGTCTTTGAAGTGAAGATTGGAGCCCAGGCGTTTCTGGTCCCTGATACAACTTTTCCCATAGCTGTTTTAGCTTTCAGTCCTTTCTGTCGAGGCCCAGAGCTATTCTTTGTATTTGTACTTGGTTGTAGCAATACCACTTTTTGAATGCTTTTGAGATATTCTGCAGTCAGGAGAATGTTTGTGTATTAACAAAAAGCTTTTAGAAAACTTCTGATCTTCAGTAGCTGTTTCCTTTAATAGAAATGCTACCAGCAGTAAGAAAATGTGCAGATGGAAACTGCTAATCAGCAGATCTGTTTGTCTGTTTTATAAAGCTTTATAAGGATTATACTTGGAACCTCCTTAGTTGGTTGAGTGTTAGCTCATCTCCTCTTCAAAAAGTCCGGATAATATTTACCACTTCTACAAACACAACTACCTGTTTGAGGTGCTGTCTTCAGTTCTGCTCGGTGGGTCACCTGTGAGAGGAAGATGATGTGTGTATTCAGTGTCTGGAGACTAAACCTTTGTTGCAGTTTAGGGGAGAGAAGGAAAAGGGGCAACAGAATGGTTTTGTAAAACATAAGAAATATTGTTCTTGCCAGAACTTAGGAATTTGCTCAGTATTTTCAAGAGACCCATCTTAAAGCTGTGTGCAGCTTTCTGACATGTGTAATAGCCATTAAATAATTAAGGAATAAGAATGTTCAAAAGCTTTTGCACATCAGGACCGTCAGTGTATTTCCATTTCCATCACACTTTGTCAACTGAAGATCTTCTGCAGTCAGCACTTGGGCTCAAGACAGCATTTCCAAGGGTGGAGGGATAAATCACACCAGTTTAGCAACTGGTTTCCACTCGACCTTTCAGATAAACAGATCAGGTCCTCCCAAAAAGCCAGTGCACGGATGTTAAAGTGCAAAGCTTTTAAATGGGTTGCTGGCCACTGTAAGGCAGTTTTAGTTTAAAAAGCCCCAATCAATCATACAAAGCAAAAGACCACCCCAAATCACCCTGCCTGCACCAAACAATAACGTGCTTCAGTAGCAACTCACGTGCCTAAATGTGGACTTGCAGAAGCTCTGGGGTATTGGGCATCTGAGCAGGACAGGCAAATACCACACTGCAATTAAGAGAGATCTTCATGCCCTTGATGTACCCTTTAGGTCCCAGTCCTTATCCCCCGGAGTGCCTGAAGGGATGCTAGATGTTCTTGTGTAACTATTTTACTTACTTTCTTAACTTTCATGTATTTAAGTTTCATGATTTTGCTGAAGCCAGCAAAGTTTCTTTAGTTGCTGCTCTGCCCGGCAACCCTTTACTGCTTATCCTTACTCAGGCCATGAGCAAATCTTTATGCTGTAGCATATGTTTGAGTTTTAGAGTGTGTGACAGTGTTTGTTTTAGATGATACAGAAGTCGCAAGAGAGTTTTGCCTATTATACAGTTTTTTGCCCTTTTTCCTTCCTGTTGCTTTTTAAGAGGTAGATCCATAGTTGCAGATTCTGTCTGTAAAGCTCCTTTGAGAGTTATCAGTACTGGTATTTTCCACGTCATAGCTCAGTAGTTTTCCCACTTCTTGTTTTTTGGCTTGCAGGCTGTGGCCTGCAAACCATTGGGGTTTTCTGAACTGTCTGATTGAAGTCTGCATGAAATGACTAAGGAAGTGGATGTTCTGGACAAGAACAAGTCTCTTGGCAAACTGTATCTGGGATAGACGGGAAGGGGGAAGCCATTCAGAGGAGTGGAAAGCTATTGCTCAGGATTGAAGCTGTGCTAAATACAGTAAGGGCTGAAAATAGAAGTACTTTTTTTTTTTTTTTTTAAAAATTTCTCACGTCAAAGTGGTTGTAGTCTTTCTGCTTCAGAGAAATCCCTTCTTACTCTACGTGTGCTGGGATCGTCCTTTCTGCATCAAAGGTGTGACAGGGAGGCTGAGATGAAAACCTGCCTCAGCAGCTCTGGGAAGCCTTCAGTCAGAAAAGACAGATCTGAAAGGAACAGCAGCTTTTCAGAGGAGATGTCAGGGCTGACAGGGGAAAGCTGTTGTGTAAGTTTTCCTGAGCAGCAGCTGGTGTTGTGTCTCTTTTACAGTAACATCAAGTGACTCTCATATTTGCTTTCTGTTTTTCCAGATATTGAAGACTTACCACCCACAGTCCAGGAGAAGTTATTTGATGAAGTACTTGACAGAGATGTTCAGAAAGGTAAATGCACTGAGAGTGGCTGGAATCTCTCCTTGCTTTTCATTAGAGAATGTTTCTGTTATTAAAAATAAAGTACACATGTGTATATATTTGGCTCTTTCCATCAGTGTGTTTTAAATATAGATTTGATGCTTTCAAATTAAACTTCACCCTGGAATTCATAGAATCACAGAATGGTTTGGGTTGAAAGGATCCTTATCTCATCCACGGGCAGGGACACCTTCCACTAGCCCAGGTTGCTCCAAGCCCTGTCCATCCTGGCCTTGGACGCTTCCAGGGATGGGGCAGCCACAGGTTCCCTGGGCAACCTGTGCCAGGGCCTACCCACCATCACAGCCAAGAATTCCTTCCCAATGTCCCATCTAACCCTGCCCTCTGGCAGTGGGAAGCCATTGCCCCTTTTCCTGTCACTGCATGCCCATGTAAAAGTAATTCAAATTTAACATTTCCGTCTATTTATGAGGCAGAAGGAGAATGGAGTCTGTAGAAATTGTGTTTATAGTGTATCGCCATAGAGCTTTAAAAAAATGTAAAATTCAACTTTAAGTCACAAGCTTTTTGAAGAAAACTGAACAAATCTTTTCAATAGCAATCCTCAACCAAATGACATGGTGCCTTGTTTAAGGTTGTGGTCTGGTTTGGGGTTTTTTCTTGACACTATTTCACTTCATCCAGTGTAATTCACCTGTTTACTGCAGTGTGAAAGAAACCTGAGTTTTATTTACACGAATGGATAAATTATTGAGTCTGTGCCACTACTGTGCTGTGGGTGTACTCTGAGGCATCCAGTGAAGGGTTTTTAAGAGCTGACTGTCGTGTTGCAGAGTTGGAAGAGGAGTCTCCCATCATCAACTGGTCCCTGGAGCTGGGCACGCGCTTGGACAGCCGGTTATACGCACTTTGGAATCGCACTGCCGGGGATTGCCTGCTCGACTCGGTGCTCCAGGCCACCTGGGGCATCTACGACAAGGACTCTGTGCTGCGCAAGGCTCTGCACGACAGTTTGCACGACTGCTCCCACTGGTGAGTGGGTTTGATGGCAGCTTTTTTCCCATCTTTTTTTTTTTTTTTCCATTTTTCTTAAAAAAAGGGACATGACCGCCGTTCCCTGATTTCCCCGCGGTTCCAGTTCCCTTCTGCGCCTCAAAGATGTCGAGTCACTGGGAGTCCAGTTGTACTCCAGATCTCTTATCTTAAATAAGAGCACTGGGAACTGGGACATTCTGAACTCAGTGATGGTATGTGATAGTCAGCAAGTGGCATTTTAGAGCAGTAAAATGTTTTATACTGTCAGGCGTGCGCTGACCACAGTTATTACAGCTGGAATTTCTGTGTACTTGCAATGTGAATCATGCACATGCCATGCCTGGCTGCTTGGTGGGAGCTTTGCAGAAGATTGTTAGTGGAAGATAGCCTTTTATTCCTTGTAAACTTTGCAGTATTTTCATTCCATCTGCTTAGTTACAGCTTGATTTGGGATTGCTCTTTTTGTCCCTGTTCTGTCTGCTGAAATAGTGGCAGTAAAGCACAGAGTGTTGAAATTTAACTGGAGCTGTCATTTGGCCATAAAATTTAATTTATCATTCTGTAAAACAACTTTTGTTGATTTACACTGGCGACCTTCTTTAGTCTGACGTAGTTTGCCTCTCCTAGAGGGAAAACCCTTCCACTTGGACACCCAGTGGTGTGTCATGGACTAAGGGAAGAACTGATAAAGACTTTTATTTCATGTTCTTGTAGTCAAGGACAAGAGAAACTGTCAGCACGTCCTAGAGAAAGAGCCTGGCCCTTCCTCTTTGTGCTGTACAGGAAGTCAACAACAAAGGTTAATTTTAGTGTTACCTGTAAGTAGCTTTTGCAATCACTGTCCCCAGCTGCTATTTGGAGAAAACTCCCCAGATTATCATCCAGAGCTGAATTCAGTGAAGTTGTGCTTCAGTAGCAATTCTCCCAAAGAACCTGCCTCTGAAAGGATCTGTCACTGCTTTAGGGTTGTTTATAGTGGACTGTGCATCTCGACCATGCAGGAATGTCCCTGGCATCACAAGCAGTTCCCCTGGGGCCAGAACAGAAATTTATGATAGATCAGGTTTTGTTCTTTATGGTAACAAAACCTGGCATGGTATCCAGAAACGTGCTGCAGACTACTGAGCTTTGAACCAGATCTCTCAAAATGTTGGTGCTAACAGTGGCTGACTTACTGCTGTGTCTAGCATAACACTCGTTATTCAGGGGCTGTTAAATCTTGCTAAGCTTTTTAGTTTATGTTCTAGACAGAATTTGCATTTTACTCTGAATTTACTTAATCTTTATCCTTATTAGAAGCACGTTTTCTTAACTGATTCATGTATTCTTTAATAGTAACAAGTCTTTTGGCTTGAGGGAACAAGTCTTTAAAAAGCAAGTTGTGTTCCTTTATAGGAACAGGTCTTTGGAATAAGTCTTTCAGCCAAATCCTGTTGTAAAATCAGTCATCCTGTACATCCTATACTTGCTGTATAGATTCTGTATGTGAAGGTACAAATAGGAAGTAAAGTCATCACTGGCTTTAGAGTTGCAGAAGGAATAGGCTCTTAGATGCAATCCCTGCTTAAACTTTTGTTTAGTGGAATTATTCTTCAAAGCCTTCACAAAGACGCTTTAAAATGGGTATTTTTATAGTCAGACACAGAACACTCGTGTAACTCATTTGGCCTTGTTTTGTTATGTTTGTTCAGATGCTGAACAAAGAAGAACCTATTTACCAGAGACACTCTTGTGTCTGGTACTCAAGAAGAGCTCAGTAGTGAAGTTCCCAGAGGCTCTGGCCTGTGGAATCTTTTCCGCTCACCTTTAAATAACTACACTTTTAGTTTACACAGAAGTGTGTTCTGATGTGTCCCTTTTTGTACTCCACCATTAGCTTTTGTTGGAGAGTGGGCACATGCCCTAAGTTGCCTTTCAGATTTTTTTTTTTTATAGGTGCATTTAGTTCTTTTCTGTTAACCTGAAAAGTTTGTTGAAATGAATTCAAAGTGTTTTCTATGTCTCACTAGCTCAGGGAAGAAACTTCTTCAGGAAAACACTTCCACAGTCAATCTTTTGGGGAGTAATTTGGTTTTTTTCTTCCCTCCCCCCCCCTTCTGTTTTTTTTTCTTCCCTTCTGTTTTCTGGGGTTTCCCTCTCACTGTGGTGGTGGGGGTTTTTTGTTTGTTTGTTTGTTGTTTGTATGTGTGCTTTGGGTTTTGGTTTTGTTTGGTTTTTTGTTTTGTTTCCTTTCCCTCAAAATCTGATTTAGTTTCTCTCAGGGGCCCTGGCAATTAATTTATTTAGCACAAGGTGCTCTGTTAGAGGTTTCTGGGGGAAACACAAAATACCTTATCAGCTGCAGAGATGGAAGCAGTTGGTGCATTTGGATAGAAACTGGAGTGTAGATCCAGCAGATTCCTTCTGGATATATTACTGTGAATTACCACAGACTTATCCAAGTATTTTACTGATAGGAATTTTAAGCCATGTAAAGGTTTTAGCTGGACTCAGGAAAGCCTGGCTGGTGACTGTTCTACACAGCAAGGATAGTCACAGCTTCACTGAAAGCATAGGAAAGGTTTGATCCACACACACTCCCTGTCTGTTAATTTTCTCAGATCTTAATTAAAGGACTTCATTTCAGTGACTTTTTTAATAAGCTGAACTTGAGAATGGTTTCTTTGTCTTCACAGTAAAGGCCATTGTGTAAAAGTTGGCTTAGCGCTCTTCCCTAAACCTCTGTCCCTAATGTGAGGTTGTGGCTTTGCCACAATGCTGTGATGGGACCGAGTTTAAAATTTGAGAAAGCCAACATCTGCTTTTTAATGTGTGGGTCATTTTCACTGTAGATGATTAAAAAGGATAAAATATTGTGACTTAACTACCAAACAAAAAAATTAGAAATACTGGGACTTAAAACGTTCAGTGCAAATCATACTAATCCCGCTTTTTACACTTGATTCTGTTGAATTTATTGGTCTATTTGAAATTGATACAGGATTACTTTGTAGTTAATTGGCTTGTGATATGGTTAAAAACAGAGAATACCTGTATTTTTTTGTGAGAGAAGAATGGGCAACTCCTCCTTCGTGAAATGGAATGTCTTAATTTTGTCCCCCGTCCATCAGCACTTAATTAACAAATAAGACTTTAAAAACAAACTATTCCAAGAAGTATCACACTACCCAGGAGCCTGGTAGGAACTTGGATCATGTTTGCTGCAGGCATTGCAGTGCCAAGTGATTTCTTAAATGAGGATTTCCAAATGGAGTGTCCTGAAGATTAAAAACAAAACCAGTTTTCCCGACCTATGCTCTCCTTCTTCCCCCTTCTCAGACTTAACAAGAGTTAAACATTGCTGTCAGGATTATGGTGGTTGAGTAAATGTTTTTGCCTTCACCACTCAGTTTCTCTCTGTCTTAATGTTGTAGGTTCTACACGCGCTGGAAAGAGTGGGAATCATGGTATTCCCAAAGCTTCGGTTTACATTTCTCGTTGCGGGAGGAGCAGTGGCAGGAGGATTGGGCATTCATACTCTCCCTTGCCAGCCAGGTGAGAAGTCCTGTGAAAGAGGGCTGACAGAAAAGATATTTTAATTTCTGACAAGAAATTTCCTGAAACTGAGATGTTTTTCAGGAGTTAAGACTATTAATATATGAAGGAAAACGTTGTTCTTAAGCCAGTGATCTGGAAGTTACTGGGTAGACTCCTCTGCCAATGTGCAAAGATTAATTTCAAATTACAATTTCTGAATTTGCTCTTAAGCAATACCAGAAAAAAGTCTTGTGGTGTCAGAGTGAAGTCTGTGGAATAAACTAATACACAACTGTCTGCCTGATGTCCTCCTCCAGCTCCTGCAGCACTTTTACCTCCCAAAACACACCTACAAATCTGTCATCTTATGCTCCTGAAACTTCAGCAAGCTGTTATTTTATAACTCCCCTCCAAAATGAGATTTACATTCCTATAAGCTTCCAGCTGTAGGAATATTTTTAGCTCCTCTTTTTAAAGTATAAACATGATTTTGATGCTAATTTCTTGAGCTTTGTTTTGGATGTGCCCTTTTCCTGTCATCAAAAGGTATTTGCCTTAGCCTGCCCCCAGATGAGTGAATTATTTTTAGACTAAACATTATGTGGAGTTTCACTTCTGGCTGGGGAATGAAGTAAGTTGGATTGAATCTGGGCAATAGGACAAAGAGTTATTACTAAGTTCCTGTGCAAACTGAAGTGTTTTTGCTTATTTACAAAAGTCTACCAGTCTTTTGTTTTTCCCGTCCAAGCTATATCACTCTTAAAAACACCTTGTATCTCGATTTGGAGACTGTTTTTCAAATTTCCAGGTGTGGAATGATAAGTTCTGTTTCAAGTGACGTCTTTCTTTGTGTTTGGTTCAGCCTGGAGCAAGTTTGGAGCAGACACACATTTTTGTACTTGCACATATTCTTAGAAGACCAATTATAGTTTATGGAGTAAAATACTACAAGAGTTTTCGAGGAGAAACATTAGGATATACCCGCTTTCAAGGTAAGCCTTTAGTTTTTCAAATTCAGTTTTAAAAAAGGTTCTGCTCTTAAAGTTAGAGTGACATTAAGTTACTGTCTAGGAGAGGAGGGAATTCTGTTGTAGGTAAATTTTCATTTGCTGTTAAAAAGAACGAAACAATCGCCTCAAAACTTGGTAGTTTTTCATTTTAGAGTGGGCATGGTGCTGTGACCACGGTAAAAATGTGTCCTGAGCTCCACTCAACATACCCGGAGTCTGCAATTTATATGAAATATTCTGATTGTGAAAACTTATCAAAAGGTGTGTGTGGTTTGTGCTGCCGCAAGGCACAAGAGGCTTAATAAATGGGATTTGAAATGTGGCTGTAAACACTCATTTTAGAAACTGCAGAATTTAGCATTTCCTGGAGGAGGCTCATGAAGGTTGGGGGCAGAGGGTGTTGGCATCGGCCAGTTTTTCCCTGGAGCGACAGCAGGATCTGCTGGGTGTCCTTTGGGAGAGGAGAGCTGTGCCTCCCAGCAGCCTGGGAGGGGGTTTCTGGAGCAGCCCTCAAGAGCAGTGACAAGTAACCACCCCTAAAGCAAGGGCCAAGGGCATTCAGAGGCAGGAAGAGAGGTTAAAGTACTGTGGAGACGATACAGTTGAGCTTTTTATTGTTGCTGATTTAAAATAAAAGAAGTGGAAACTTAAATGTAGTGGCCAAAAGGGAGGAACTGTGTTCATAAATGCTTTACCAGCAGTTACTCTGTGAGGTGCAAGGTTGGGTAACTTAGTCACACTTACAAAATATCGGTCAACCAATAATGTAAATCTCACTTTCTGCAAAAGTGAATCCCATGATGTACTTTAAAGGAAGTTTTAAAAGTTTCAGTAATTCACACTTTACAGCAGGTGTGATGTAAATACTGACCTGTTTCTCATTAGTACTACAATTTTGAATAGCTTGATCAGGTTCTTTCTGACCTTCTTCCTCTTCCTAGTCTTAGTTTTTCTCCTCCTGCTCATCTGGGCAAACAGCCTGACTGTCCTTAAAATAAATAAGATGTTCTGCTGACTTAGTCCAGCTTTGCTTAGACATATATCTGGAAATTTCTAAAGATGTGTTTTCTGGTTTGCAGCCAAATCTGTTTTAGGGCAACTTTCCTCTCTACAGCATGCCTAAAAAATTTTATTATTCCAAGAATAAAACTTCAGAGGGGATTGGGAGCATCTGCACAGGCTCAGCAGTAAACAAGACCTGTGTGGAAAGAGCTGTGTGTGTTACAGGGGGTTGGGGCATTTGTTTTGCCCGCAGTTCATCTTCCTGGGCTCAAGTATATCTGCTTGATGGTGACCCACTATTTATTTATAACTTGGTGGAGGACTTCCCAAAGCATCTCTTTTTGTGGTTTAAAAAAAACAAACTTTGACAGGAGACAAACCCATAATGTATAGAAACCCTCAAGCTGTGGAGTTAATCTGTAACTTTTTTAGAGTCTTTAGAAAACCTGAGAAGCTGTTTTGCTTCTGTGTTTGGGGCAGTAACACAACTTTGCGCAGGGAAATGAAATACTTCTTTGAAGAGTCTAAAAGTTTGGTGCCCTTTGTAGTTACATGTTATCTTTCATTTGAGATGATGGAAGGTTGGGAAAGAACATTTTTTCGTGTCACATGGATCTGACATCTGACACTTCGAGTCTGTGTTGCTTTTGACTCCAAGGCTCTGTAGTTTGTAAATGTTTTTATTTCCAAGATTTGGCATCGAAGCAGACAAGTGTTACACAGCCTAAATATGCTGAAATTGTTTTCTTGCTCTGTGAACCAGAAGGTAACTGGGCGTCTGGGGCAACCTTTTACTGGAGACGGGTTTCCAGGAATTTAGGTAGCCAAATATTTGTGACTTGATTTGTTTGCCACAAGCCACATCCATCCATACATGGAAACACACAGCACTGTGAACAGGTGAACTTGGGAGTCCTGTGTCAGATTACCTGGAATTACTTCTGTCCCTGTCCGGCCACATTTTTGTGGTTAATGTGTGCTAATTAAAAGTCAGCACAGCTGAGACCCAACAGCCGTTGGACTCGGAGCGGCATTGACTGCCAAGAGGAATCTTCTGGAAATGGTACAGGACTGCTCTGGGTTTGTGGGGTGTGCTGGGGTGTCCCTGCCTTGTTGGGCAGCCCCTGCCTGTGTTTAACATCATATCCACCAAAAAAAGAAAGGGGAAAGAAAGATTGTGGTGCAGAAGTGATGGATCGCCGTCCCTGGAAGGATAAGTGTTGGCTGGGGCTGGGAGCAACCTGGGCTAGTGGAAGGTGTCCCTGCCCATGGCAGGGGGTGGAACGAGATGGTCTTTAAGGTCCCTTCCAATCCAAACCATTCTGTGATTGTAGGTTATAATAGAAATGGGAAATTGGATTTTTTTTAATACTTGCTTAACATCATGATTCAGTTCGTAGCTCCTTGGAAGGTATTAAAACCTTCTTACCATTCCCAAAATAGTCTCCGTAATAGGAAGTTTTTCTCCAGGGATTCCTTGTTCCAACTTG
The DNA here is from genome assembly GCA_035584735.1 of Pseudotriccus pelzelni. Taxonomy (NCBI): domain Eukaryota; kingdom Metazoa; phylum Chordata; class Aves; order Passeriformes; family Tyrannidae; genus Pseudotriccus; species Pseudotriccus pelzelni. The sequence goes on from JAWMRA010000162.1 coordinate 33,518,306, forward strand.
TCATTCTTGCTGTAACTGCTGTGAATCCCATAGGTGACAACCTCCTTGTTTCCCAGGTTGCAATTGACTGTTAATGCTTCTTTAAATATTAAGGCTTTGACAGTGAAAGATCCATTTACTACTCAGCCCTAAGTGTGCTCCTGGTCTGGCTGCATGTATTTAGTGGCACCAATATAAAGCTTTTAAAATTGATCAGGAAAAGAGGTGACTGACTGAAGTGATCATCAGGTCAGGTTGGAGAAACTAAATCCTATGTGGGTGGCTCCCAGGATAGGTGTTAGCCCCTACTCTTTATTTTCCATGCCTTGTGTTCATGTCAACTGTTGTTACACAACCTTCTCACTTTATATCAGAGTGACTTTTGTAACTCTTAAGGGCATTAGATATTCTCCCTGCTAATGCTTGAAATTCCTTTCTTGTGGAGCTCATCACATAATGTTGAGGAGGAATGGAAAGTGTAGCACAGCCTTCTGTGGTGGGCAAGTGATTAGTGGGGAATTTTTAATGAGACAAAACAATGGTGAAAAAAAATTTCCAAAGAGTTGCTGAATCTTAGTGTAGGGATTATGTTGGGGCAAACAAATGAATTTCAGTCCCTGAAAGGTCACATAGCCATGTTAGGTGTTGCATGAAGAACTAACTCCCAGGAACTGAGGCACCATTTGCCTTACTTTTGACTATATGTTATTTTCAGTGTAACTTGGAATTTTGACCACACATTTGGTTCTTTTCCTAAATGTAAAGGCTTGAAACTTCTTGGGTAATGCTCATCCCTTGTTCTGCACCCTCAGTTGTTGCATTAGAGTGAGATTTAATAACGGGGACAAGAGGAAGAGAGTGCTAAGAAGGTATTAAAAAGATTTGTCCTTAAATCAAGGTGTAAAAACTTGTGTGAATCTTAATCTGAAAGAAATGGAAAGACATTCAGGTAGCTCTTGATTGCTAATTCAAAAAGAGGAGGGAAAAGGGACAATTATTTACTGGTAGCCCCCGCTAATTTTTACTGCAGCAAAAAAGGTGAGCTCTAACCTTAACTAAAACCTACAAACCCGCCCCCTGCCTCAGATTCCCGTTTTAGCATTCCCTCTCCATGGATGTTGGAGGAGAAGTGCCTTGTTTTGCTGCAGCAGCTGTACTAGGAGGGGTTGCTATGCTACATGTGCTCTTGAGTTTATGTGGGGCTATTTTTAACCTGTCACAAGGTGAGCTGTGCTTTAGCTGAAGTTGTCTTGCAGCCGTGCACACTAGGAATTATTTATGTTCTTGGAAGAAAGGGGTTCCAGCTTTATTTTGAGGCCTCGAGCAAATTGCTAAAAGTGGTGGGGAGAAAAAGTGCCGTTCCTCTCAAAATCTGTGACTTTGGGAGTTTGCTGTAGCTGAGCAAAATAGTATCAGCTTTTTGGTGGGTTTTTGGGGTTGTTTTCCTTTATTGAGGCTAGATATGAATAATTGATGTGGGTTAATTTAATCTATGAATACTGTGTATGAGCAGTCCCATTCTCTCTGGGATGGGTTACATTGGTACTGAATAACATTTAGTGCAGTAAGTTCTCTTAATAATAACTTTTGTGAGCAGATGGTAGAGTTTTTGATCTGGTAAAAATAGACATCTGACTGTAGACTTTATTTCTGTGATCCAGAATCTGATTTTTTTTTTCTTCTTCTTCACGTGTTTTTTTTTTTTTTATTATTTTTTTTATTTTAAGAAGAGTTACCAAACATAAGACTGCTTTTTTAATCTTGGTTTTGTTCATCACTGCGCTGTAGATTTTAGGGGTAGGGTAGTGTGGTATTAGTTGTGATTGTAAAGGCTTTTATGTCTAAACTTGTAGAGTTGCAAAGGTACCTGACTTATGTTAATTAATAATAATTAGCTGTACTGAAAAGTGTGACCTCTGTCAGTGTAGACCAAACCGTATGTTTTAAATACTTGCGATGTGCTTCTGTTACTGTTTAGCCAAAGCCAAAAAAGGTTTGTATGAAAATCCTTCCTTGTGGGACACTAATTCCCAGTCTTACCCTCTGTTTCAATTTCCCCACAGGTGTGTATTTGCCTTTGTTATGGGAACAGAGTTTTTGTTGGAAAAGTCCTATAGCTCTGGGCTACACGAGGGGCCATTTCTCCGCCCTGGTTGCCATGGAGAACGATGGCTATGGCAATCGAGGGGCTGGTGCTAACTTGAACACTGACGATGATGTTACTGTTACTTTTCTACCCTTGGTGGACAGCGAGAGGAAACTATTGCACATTCACTTCCTTTCTGCTCAAGAGGTAAGAGAGAACCTGTGTGTGGCTGGGTCCCCTTTGTCACAGCTCCTTGTTGAATCTGTTGTGTTTAATTACTGCCGCTCCCTTCCCTGTCATTTGAGGTGATTCTGAAAGGTGTTTCTCCACAAATTTCATGCTGATTTGTAGCTCTGTAACTTCATTTGTCTGTTGTGAATCATAGGACATTAGAATAGGATTCACAGAATATCCCGAGTTGGAAAGGACCCACAAGGATCCTTGAGTCCAACTCCTGCATCTGCCACGTGACGCCCCAAAATCCCACCATCTACCTGAGAGCGTCAAATATAAGGAGATGTAGAATGGGACCCAGAAATAAGGATTCCTTCACTAATGCAAGACTGAAATCTGCCTTTTGTTTGTTTGGAGGTTTTTTCCCCCAAAGAATGCAGCACAAATATTGTCCTATAGTTACAGCACATTCTGCCTTTTATTCTAATGAAACTTCAACTTGATTTTTCTTTAATAACTGTGATGAAGACACAGAACCACTTCAGGGTGTTCATGGGGGAAGGGAGGGTGGGAAAACCTGTAGATGCAGGAGAAAAAAATAGGTGTTAAGTCTAGAGAGAGATGTTTCTTCAGCAAGCCACAAAAGAGGAAATGTTTCATGTCAAGAACTCTTTAAGACTCCTAAAAATGTCTTTGTAAAGCCAGAAGGCTCTTTTAGGAAAGGAGGCTGTAACCAGGTGGGGGTTGAACATCAGGAAGCAGCTCTTCACAGAGAGAGTGATTGGGCATCGGAATGGGTGGAGTCACCATCCCTGGAGGGGTTTAAGGAGAGACTGGCTGTGTCACTCAGTGCCATGGTCTGGGTGACAAGGTGCTGTTTGGATCATGGGTTGGACTGGATGATCTCAGAGGTCTTTTCCAGCCTAGGTGATTCTGTGCCTTACTCTTGTGTATGGTGCTTACAGTAACTAACCAGCTGCTCACAAATAACTGAAATATAGGAAGGCTGAATTGGAGATACAGATGCGAAAGACTGGGATGGGAAGAACAGCTGGAGAGTGTTTCCAGAGCCTTCAGGCTTTGGTTGTGGGCATCAGTTTGGCTCTTGGAGATGCGGGGTGCAGCGGTGTCCTCTGGGCGGGAAGCGCTCTGCAGGTTTTGGAACGTCACAGGGAAGTCCCTGGAAGTGCTGGTGGTGTGCGAGGGCTCATCCCGGGTGTTTTCCTCTCGCCCTTCCAGATCGGCAACGAGGAGCAGCAGGAGAAGCTGCTCCGGGAGTGGCTGGACTGCTGCGTGACGGAAGGGGGGGTCCTGGTGGCCATGCAGAAAAGCTCCCGCCGGCGCAACCACCCGCTGGTCACACAGATGGTGGAGAAGTGGCTCGACCGCTACCGGCAGATCCGGCCCTGCACGTCCCTGTCGGACGGCGAGGAAGACGAGGATGACGACGACGAATGATGGTGACGAATAAAGTGAAAATGAGCCGCGCAGAGTGTCTGACCCGCAGTTGTGCTGTGGCAGTGGGGTGTGGAACCACCCGGGTCCGGGGGATACGTGCTGGGGAAGGATTCTCTGACAGCACGGAGAGAGGATGGAAGCTCATCCTGCTGCCTGGAGAGAGCTAAATGGGCTGGACTCCAGTTTGTATAAAAACACGAAAAAGAAACAAAAAACAGCTAATTTTATTATCAAGATGGGAAAAACCCCAACAAAACCAACCCCATTTTTCTTTCTGACTGACTGTAAATCTGTCTATAAATGTACCGCATGTGGTTGTGTAAGAGGTTGTGTAATAGGAAACGTATACCAGCATCTTAATTATTGCAGAGAAATTTTTCAACTAAGGGCACTTCTGAAAGCACATGTTAGCTGGATGTCTCCTCCCTCCAAGATTCTTTTACAGTAGGACTTGGTCTTCTCCATCACCTTTTAGATACTCTGACACATTTCCCTGAAATGCCCTTTTTTCTGTGAAGTCTCACTAGTGCCCAGGTCAGATTGTGAGAGGGTTGTTTTGGTTTTTTTTTGTTTGTTTGCACAGAATACCCACAGCAAGTCATAAACAAAAGTACATTCATTATTTTACTAATATTTTAGTTATTGCTGTGCCCATATAATAAAGTCTAAACTCTATGGAACAAACTGGAAGAGAAGCTAAATTTTTCATGGAGTGAAATGATTTGTTTCCCGAAAAAGCTTTTTGGGGTTGTTTTTTTTTTTTTTGCCTTTTTTTTTTCTTCTAAATAGTTAATAGATTCCTTTCAGTGTAGGTAAGAATATTTATTCAGAGAAGTGACCTAAAAGGTAGGGATTTTATTCCAGTGAGAATACACTAAACAAAACTGTGAAATCTGAGAACTCAAAACACAGTTGACAATTTCCTTGTCAGAACTCCCATCTTGCTGTGATACAAGTTATATATGCCATTTTATCATTTATTCTTTGATCACTCAAACATTGCTGCAAATGAAAAAACACCTTTTTAAAGGGTTTCTCCTTGGTCACTAAATCCAGTGAGAATCCACTTGGCAGTTCTAATTAAAAAGAAGAATCTATGCTCAAATTGTTTAAAAGTACTGTTTATATATTTCTCAGTATGTAAACCTGGGAATTTCTTGCATGTTGATTGGTGTGGCCATACTTAAACTTATGTAAGTTCCTAAGATTGTAAGTTCAGAGTATATTCTCCAGTAGAAATTTTATTATATTTGATAACTTTAGCCATGTAACCTGTAATGGATAAAGTTTATCTAAAAATCTCACTGAAACACTAAAGGTTAATGCCAGTTTCTACATATACAGTGCAATTCAGGTTGTCTTGAAAAGCACTTTTGATGGTGTGGTGGTTGAATAAGAAATCTTGCAGTAGATGAAATTGTTTTAATTAGAATTTGGAAAGAAGCCCCATAGCACATATTTTTGTGTATTTCAGAGCTATGGAAACCCTGAGGAACTTGCTGCTTTTTCTTCCAAATGCTGCTTAGATGGTGTTGAAACGTGCACAACTCCTACAGAAACTTGGTGACGACACCGAAAGTATAGAAATAATGAAGTACTGTATTAACTTAGCAATTATCCCGTCCCAGATTCCACTGAGGTTTATTATGTCTTCACCTTTTTTTTGGCCATTAGATCTCTGGTTGGTGCATGCCCAAATTTCCAGGTGAAGGGATGCTTCTCTGCCATGTCCGTGTGGGTGACCTGAACTCACCTGGCAAACTGATGATACTGCAGAGGTTCTTCACGAGCATATGGTTCGTTTCCTTTCTAAATTGGGATTTTTTGGGTCCGTTTTCTTACCTTGCAGTGAAAATCCTTTTATTCCTTGTCTAGCTGAGGACATAAAGCTTTTGTGTCAGGGGAGCTGAATGCAGGGCAAGCTGGGATGAGGATTTCCGTGCCCTGAGCTGGCCTGCATCCTGTGGTGACACGGTTTGTGTCGTGGTGTGGCCATGGATGTCCTAATTGAGGACTGAGCGTGCCAGCTGTACAAGACCAGCTCCTGTAAATTCAGATCCCAGCCTGCCCAGGGCCAGCTGCCCTGTGCAACCCACCATATAATGGACAAAAGGATAAGCTCCTGACTCTGTAGGCTGCTCTGAGGATGCTGTGCTGTTTTCACCTCCCACCCCCTGCTTTTGGCAGTGCTGTTCTGTTTAGGGAGGTGGAATTTCCTTGTCACAGGGGGGAGAATAACCAATGTGAAAATCTACCTTAAGCCAAACTGGCTGAGCACTCCTGCCCTCCTCTCCTGTTGCTGTCCCTGAGCTGTGGCCTGATGATCCCTGTCCCCCAGCACTTCCCCACATCCCATGGAATTCCCTGGTCAGTCAGTTCAGCTGTTCCTCAAGCGCATGCACCGATATTTATCAAGTCCTGGCCTGAGAGGACAGTCCTGGTACTTTGAAGCCCTTGGCTTCCTTGGTCATTATTGTTTGTTCTGATGTGCTGTACAATGGTATGTTCAGGTTCACGTGCTTCACAGGCCGTTTGGGAACTGGTGAAGTGTCTTTTTTTTTTTTTTTTTTCCCAGAATCAAAGTAATCCAAACCTCATGTACCTGTAGATTAAAGAGCTGCAACCCCCTGCTTGTGCTCGCACCGCAGTCAGTGTGTCAGTGGCTCCTCCAATCGCACACTTCAAAGTTTACAGACACTGAGGTTAATCTGCAAATGCTCCCCTGCAGCTTGTTGGCAAGTTCTGCTCTCTCAGCCAAGTACATACATAAAATATTGGGTTTTGCAGTGTTACTTTCCTCATAGTAAGGCTCACAGCAGCACACGCTTTCCTTAGCACAGAACTTGGCTTCTCCTTGCTACCTCCTTTACAGCTGGTCGGTTTTTTGTTTGTGGTGGTTTTTTTTCTTTTTTTTTTTTTCTGGTTTTATTTATGAATTCCTCAGTGAAAATCCCTGTATTTCTTTTTGTTTTAGTATATTAAAATTTAGTAATTCTGGATTCTTCCAAAGTTCTGCTGCATGGCTTATGGCAAATAGTCCCAGTTGTGTTTCCTCCATTAACCATGTTGGTTTGTGTGTGTTTGGAGACCCTTGTTTAATTTCTGCTTTTCCTCCCCCTCCTTTTATGCAGTAACTTCCCTTATTCCCCTCCTTTTCTTTTTTTAGGTCTTATTTAGTGTTTGACACCTTCAAGCTGCTTGTTTTACACTGCTCTGACATCTGTAGAGTTCTCCCTGGAGAAGGAGGGGATTCTACCCAGGAGAGTCTCCCTTCCCACCTTCCCTGTGAGCAGGATAACAGCAAAGCAACAGCACAAATCTTCAGCAGTAACTGTTTATCTCCTTTTTCTCTGCCCAGGAATTTTCTTTTTGAGAGTTGCAGTTTCCTGGTGCTTTGGCATATCCCAGTTGTGACAATACTCTTCCCTTTCCCCTTCCGTGGATCTGATCTCTGTGCATTTCCCTGGTGTTCTTGCTGCAGGCGCTTGTAACCCTTGGGATCGCTTCGTCTCTGCTCCTGCTGAGCTTGTAGCACTTCCATCCTTGGCTGAGAGGGAGGTCTGGGTGTCAGATGAAAACTCCAGCCTTTTCTGAGCTCAGCCTCTCGCTGTCCCTCTGCAGAGTCCACTCCTGGCACACGAATTCCTGTGGTGCAGGGAAGTACCGGCACCATCCGGGATGCGGCTCTTACTGAAATTGAAGTACCACAGCTCGTTTATTTTTAAAACAGCTCTAAACCTGAACAGCAATTCGGTGTTTTCCTCTTGGTTTTGATGGTCATTTCAGTGCTCCCCAGGTACCTCCCCTGTACTTGACCTGTTTTATCCTGGTTTCTCACGGAGGTCATGGATAATTCACTGCTGGGCCATGTTGAGCACTGATAGAGAGCAGTCGCTCCCCTGTAACAGGTGACCTCTTTTTCGGACTGTTTGAAGCTGGTAACTAGTTCTCAGTTTAATTTAAAGCAAACACAATACAGAGTTTTTTAACTTAAGACACTTTTGATTTCAGCTTTGTTAGTCCCTTTCCAGACCAAACTCTTTGCCCCATTTAACTCCATGTGTGCAGAACTCAGACACAAGGGGAAAGGGGTGGAAACAAGAACAGGCCTTTTGCCCAGTGAGGCTCAAAGCCACCAGCACCTCTTGAGCACATTTTTGGGTTTATTCTCTAGTGGTTTGTTAATGCTCCAGTTCTTGAATATGTACAAAAGATGTTTGAGGTGTAGCTGCCTTTGTATCTGAGTGGAAACCACAGTGATGCTTTTCTACGGAGGCCGCCCATTATCATGAAGAGTCTGAGGTGGAAAGGACCTTCCCTTCCCATTCGTCTTAAACACTCACAAAGTGTGACCAGACTTACATTTTCTGTACCTTTGGGCACTCTCAGTGTCTTCAAGCCCCAGGTTGCAGCAAGAGCTCTTGCCTTCCAGAAATTATAGAAATTTTATCACTTTTTATTGAAAACTGCACTGAACGCTAAATGTCCACCTTTACAATAAACAAATACAGTAACGGTAACACACTAAAACAAAACATACTGATAGCCATTGGTTTCTTTTTTGTCTGTTTGGGACAGCTCAAGATTTCTTTTTTTTTCTTTTTTTTTTTCTTTTTTCTTTTTGTCACAGAAACAGGAATGTACCCATACAAAGGCTCAAAACAGGCCATCTTTAAAAACAAAAAGGCGATGATTCACGAAAGACTATGAATATAACATGTAACTAGTTGATACAAATCTAATAGGATTTGTTAAAATCAGTCACATCTAATAACACATCTTGAAGTGTTCTTGTATAAAATATCACGTGAAGAAAAGAAGACTTTTATCAATGTCTAAAAAAGTGGATTTTGTTCATAGACAGTCTGACAAGTTACCATAAAAAGTGTTTCCTGAGACATAAGGAAATGCAACATTATTCTTGAACCCTTTCCAGCTCAAGACTTTTTCCACTTGATAAAATAGCTGCAGATTTAAAACTGAGAAAATATATTTGAGTACAAATAGTGTGTGAAACTTAATACTTTCTTCTTTTTTTTTTTCTTTATTTTTTCTTTTTTTTTCTTTTATTTTTCTTGCATCATTGCAGGGCGTAGGTGGATGCACAGCTACTTTATTCAGTGTATTGGGCAGAGAAGAGACTGGCAGTTTGGTTTTTTCCTTAGCCTGGGAGGGCAGTGGCAGTTGCCAGGAGCCCTTTCTGCCCTCCCCATCCCACGGATCCCGGCTGGAATGGCTAGAACTTAAACCTGGCAGGAGAACTTCTGTTACGCGGCACTGGCCCTGTGAGACTGCAAAAAAAAAAAGGAATAGTAGTAGTAATATTTTTCTTTTTGTTTTTTTTTCTTCCACTTCTAAGCCAGGACTGCTGCCTCCCGTTAGGAGAGGTACCAGACACAAGAGTAAGGAAAGGGCTGAAGCCACATAATGGTTTCCTCTTACATTAACTCTGTAAAGATGGCTTAATTCAGTGGTCTGAGCACCATGCAGGAGCCCTGTCCTTCCCAAGGAATTGAGGGGGGGAAAAAAAATACCTATTTTTATTCATGTGATTGATGCACAGATGAAGGAAACTCAACACACAATAACAGAAGTTGCTCATTAATGTATCACATCCTAGTTTTCAGCGCTGCAGTAAGAGGTGACTTCTCCAGGGCTTCTCCCCAGTCTTGGCTGCTGTCGCTTTGTCGGGAACACTGGAACACCAATGATGCGTCTGTCCAAAATCAACATTACAAATTTCGTATCAAATTCTTCTTTTTTTTTTTTTTTTTAGTTCATGTATAACTTCTTTTCCAATGTCTCTTGGTCCTAAGTTTATTGAATGGTTTTTAAATTATCTGCTATTGCTCGTTGGGATGTTCCCTGTTGTCCCCGTGTTTTGTGGGCTGGTTGGGAGATGGAGCTTGGGACGGATGTGCCACTGTGGGAAGGTTGTGAGTGACGGGGATGCCTCCGGGGATGATGCCCTCCATAGCTGCCGGTATTCCTCCCGGTGCGACGCTGACCATCCCGGGGGGGTACCTGGGGCAGGGGACAGAGAGAGGCAGGTGTGTCATGGCAGAGCTTGGCACATGCGGATCACCCGACGCCCAGCGCGGAGAGCGCAGAGACAACACGCGGCAAAGAGATCCCACTTCCCTTCTAGAGCCACCTGGAGGGGTTTTCCTTTGAAGTTACAAGGGAGAGCTCACATTAACCACGGGTGCTGTGCCTCAGGTAAGTGTCCTCTGCTACCATATTGGGGCTGCAGCTTGTTCTGTCCCTTCCAACGGCTGCTGAACCACCGGGAGACCTTTCTCCCTTGAGAAATCGAGTAAGGAACCATCTGCAGTGCTCTTTGCTGACTCAGTCATCCCTTCAACACCTACACCTCTTTTGTGCGGAAGGTCAGCTGCATCTTCCTCAGGTAACAGCACAGCTGAAAGCTGGGTGGGGTCATATCCAGTCCATCTTCCTTTCCAGGGGCAGGAGGAGTTACGCGTATTCCGGGAAATGATACCAAGTTGGAGAATGGAGAAGAACAACCATTTTTTGAGCTGCCCAAGATAAGACATGAAACGGGGGCAAGGAGGCCAGAGCCCTCTGGAGCTCTGTGGACACGTGGGGCCTGAGAGGCCCCCACCACAGCACTTCCCTGCTACTCCTGCTGCCATAGGGAAGGTGGAACAGGAAGCCAGGAGAGGAAGGGAGATTTTACCTGCCCGTGGAGGTAAAGGTTAGAGGGGAGCTGTGGATCCTGAGCAGTTTAGCCAGGGTGAAGCTCCCTGCAGAGACTGACGTTAATCTGGGAAGCCAAGGCTTGTGCTCAGGTAGGGGCACTGCCCATACGTTTCGGAGCAGGACCGGGGGGATGCTTTCTCCGGTTTTGGATGTTCTGCTGGTCAGAGTGATCACTCACTGCCTGTGGCCTGAATGGCACAGGAGTTGCCTCGGGCCTTGGGGCTCTGCTGCGGGATTAACTCCTGCCTGACTCCGCCTGTGACATGACCTGATGTGCCCCACGGGGTTTTTTTTGTATCTCAGAGTATTTTTGGCAACGGCTACCCGTGCTCCAGCTCAGTCCTTACGCCTAATGTCCCCTCTCACCATCTGAAACAGAGCAGTAAGTAACCCTTAATCTCGGATTTAGGTGGAAATTAGGTCACCTGACTAGGGCCCTATATTTGGAGCTTTTTCCCTGGCTCATTAACCTGTAAGTTGGCCCAGGCTCACAGCATTTGTTGCGTGGACAGGAGCACAGAGCACATCTGCAGTTGCCTCTGCAGTTCAGAAGCCACAGCCAGCTCATGAAGGGATCTGGGGGATCCTCCCGCTTCCAAGGAAGCGTACAGTGACTCCTGGCCCACCGGGATGCAGGCTGTGGAACGGGGAGGCTTTATACACCCGCGGTTGCATCGGGCAGCATCCCCAGCGGTGTGAGAGCTGGTCCTCCAGCAGGAGGTGTCACCCGGGATTCCACCGCCGTTGCACGGCTGGGATCCCAAGCTCGCTGCTGCCAGCGGCGCCGGGCGCTCCCGTTCTCCCGCTTACCTGTACGTGGCACCATTGAGCTCGGGATGAATCGCCTGCTGGTCTATTACTGACCACGGAGCCGTTGTGACAAAGAATTCCTTATTCACACAGTTCCTTAGGCTTTCTGGGATGCGCCCTGGAGTTGGGGATAAGGGTAAGTCTGTGTCAGGCGGGTCCCAGCCTTGTCACCTAATAAACTATAATTTTTATAATTTCTCTATTAGCACAAAGGATGGGTAGGGGGGAAAAAAAATCTCATATCCCTTGTTTTAGGAGGATGTTTTGGCTATCCTGAGGTGCAGGGTTGGAGACCAGTTCCCCATCCTCAATCCCAACTCTGTGCTTTCAGGAAAGCTGTTCCCTTGAGCCCACTGCCTTGGAAGCAGACAGGAAGCTGTGCCTTCCACCTTGACAAGGAGGAAAACTTTTAGAACAAGAGAACCACCCATTTGCTGTAGTATTTGTGCCCTCCACCTTGGAGCAAGTTCAGATACAGCAAGAGTTGTGCACAGGTGCTTTCACTGCCTTGGGATGTGGTTTTGGAATGCAGTGGCTGTGGCCTGCACCACTCTGGGTTAGCACCAGTACCGAGCAGATTCCCTGCTTCCCTGTCCCTTTCTCTCCAGTCACGGATATCAGTCCTTGACCCCTTCATTAAAAATAAACAAACCTCAAAACCCCACAAAACCCCTCACCCAACCACCAACATCCCCAAATGACAGAAAAGTCAAGTTTGCTTTCCCAGCTCTTTTGCAGGGAAGCAAATCGGGGTTAGATCCCTTTCCCAGTCCCCTGCTGGGACACAGGCAGGGCGAAGCCCTGTCCCTGCCCCTCCTGGCTCCCATTCCAGGCACACACAGCAGCCAAGCCCAGCATCCCTCCGTGGGGGGTACCTGTGATCGCGCGTCGGATTTCGGTAGCAGCAGCTTCTCTCATCTCTAGTGACGCCTGCTCGCTGTACCAGGCTGTGTGGGGGGTACAGATGAGATTGGGAGCATCTTTCAACGGGCCTTGAGCAAAACTGGGAGCAGGGGAAAAGAGAGAAAAGGTTACTCAATGTTTAAAGAGAGAGTAAAAGACGTTACGAACAGCAAAAGGCTCGTGGCCCTCCCCCTGCATATGCAACACTCCTTCCAAGGCCAGGCTGGATGGGGCTTGGAGCAACCTGGTCTAACGGGAGGTGTAAAGGGCTGGAATGGGATGATCTTTTAGGTCCCTTCCATCCCAAATCATTCCATGATTCCCTGGCCCCTCACCTGCAGCACACAGGCTGGAGGAGCCTGACAGGGTTGTGCCAGACATGTGCCAAATGGCCATGGAAGCACCAGGAAAGAAGAACAGCTCCTGTTAAGGGCTCAGACTGAAAACGCACCAAAAAGAGCCAAGAGGGATCAAAAATCAACCCATGGGGGGGGGGGGGGGGTTGGTCTTCATGCTCAGCATAAATGTTTGGGGGTGTCTGCAGAAGAGTGGAGACACAGGGACAGGCTGTGGGTCACCCAGCCCAGGGTGGGAGGGGGCAGACAAGGGGTTCCCCCTGTGTAGGAGCACTTTCTGTACTTCAGATTTTTCTGTGGTGGGAGAAGCTGCACTCCCAGTTACATGCAGCCCCTGGGGCTGTGGCACACGGTGGGTGCTGGGTGCCCCGTCCATGCCCTGACAGTGACCCCAACCCAAGGGCGGGCCCAGTAAAGCCGGAGCTTTACCTGAAGGGTTCGGACTCGTGCACGTCGAGCGCAGCCCCTCGTATCCGTCCCTCCTTCAGGGCTTGAGTTAAGGCCTTCTCGTCCACCAGCCCCCCGCGCGCCGTGTTCACCAGGAACGCTCCCTGCCTCATCTGCAGGGAGAGACGGAGTGAGCTGGGAGCAGTGACCCCGTCCTGACCCCCGGGGTGCTGCCTCCAGCTGGGACAGCATCCTGCTTTTCGTGCCAAGCGACCGTGCTCCAGCCCCAGAGCCACGTGGGTTTTCTACGGCAAGTCCATCTTGTGTTGGCAAACAGAACCCACTGTTGCCATCACCTCTGCACCACGGGGTCAGGGCTCACGGCTGGCAGGACACTAACCCCCCCAAACACCGTGTGGAAACAGAGCTGGGTGCCAACAGCTATTTTGGAGGTGCCCCCAGGCACTGAGGCACCGGCTCACTCTGGAAGCTGAGGGATCCATGGCCAGCACCGGCACTCAGGGCTTGCCCACCACAGAGCTCCCCGTGGCCGTGCCCACGGGGTGAGTTACCTGCTTGATCGTGAAGTCGTTGATAAGGTGGTGGTTGTGTTCGTTAAGGTTACAGTGCAAGGAGACACAGTCGCTCTGGTAGAGCAGGTCCTGGAGGGTGTAGACCCGCTGGACCCCCAGGGACCGCTCGATCCCGTCCTGCAGGTACGGGTCGTAGAAGATCACGTTGAAGCCGAAGGCCTTGGCCCGGACCGCGACCGCCTGCGCAGTGCGACCTGTGGGCAGAGCAAAAGGAGAGTGACTTACCCGGATCCCTACCCTCCAGCAGGACTGCCGTGGGGGTCCCCTGGACTCCCCAGATAGCCCCTGCATGGATGTTGGCTGGAGGGCAAACCCCAATGCCCTTTGCACAGGGAGGGCTGCGCTTGGCTCTACCAAACGTGAGATGCTTCTGTTAAAATTTCTGGTGCCATCATCAGGCCCCTGCCAGCTCAAGGCCATTCCAACATGGGGCACCATCCATGGACATGCAGGGCTGGTGGGGAAAACCCAACGTGCAGCTCTGAACATCAGTCCTCTGCTGGGCTGTGTCTACCAAAAAAAGCCTGAAAAGGAAAGGAAAAAAGTGCATCCTTTTTTAGGCAACTTGTCTGTGGCAGGGCTGTCAGCCCCTTGGGAAGGGCTGGTTGCTTGGGCATGGCTGTCATGGCTTGGAAGTGAAGGGCTGCTATGGCTGCTGTGCTGGGGAGAGATGTCTGCAGCATTGCTGGAGAATTCCCTGCCTGCTCTCACCAGGAGCTCCATGTGCCCAGAGTGCCAAGCTTCCCTTATTTCTGTATCTTCATTTTTCCAGGTAGGAGCAGTGTTGAGCCCAGCCCATGCCTAGTCAGTGGTGCACCATCCCCCCATGTGTGCACACACCCTGAATCCATCCCAGTGCCCTGGGAGATCCATGGTTGGCCAGGGTACATCACCTGGGTGGCTGGGTGAACATCCAGGTGGGAGCACACAGCCCTGCCAGGCAGACCTGGATCTCCTGCTCTAACCTCACCAGCCCTGCCTCAGCTTCCCCATTTAAACATGCTCCTGTGACCTTTTTGCATTAATTAGCTGATGCTGAAACTCTACAGCTGCGGGTGAACTTAAGAAAAAACTGTTTCACACAGCCCTGCCGCTGTGCAGGGCGGAGTGGCTCAGGAAGGGCTGGCTTGGGGTTCTGGGGGAAGAGAACAGCAGCCCCACCAGGCGTGCTCCCTCCGGGGGCAGTGATCCACACCCCACTCCCGCAGCCCCTGGCCCACGCACCGAAGCCGATGAGGCCGAGCGTCTCCCCGCGGATGCGGGCGGCACCCGAGGCCACCTCCCGGATCTGCTCCACGCTCTGCACCCGCGTCCCCTCCCGCAGCGCCTGGTACAGCCACGTGTTCCGGCGGTACAGGTTGAGCACGTGGCACACGGTGGAGTCGGCCGTCTCCTCCACGGCCGCTGACGGGATGTTGCAGACGGCGATTCCTGGGGAAGCAACGCACAAATCGCAGCCACGGCCCGGCGAGGCAGGGCAGAGGGCTCCTGGATTCACCCCCACATCGCCCAACCAGGCCCACCGTTCCGAGCACTTGGAGCAGTGTTTTCCAAGGACGGGCATGGTTTAGGTGTGGCAGCCTGAATTCTCTGAAAAACCCACCAGTGATGCTCAGGGCTCCCCTACACCCCAGTGTATGTCTAGAGTAAGGACCAGTGCAGAGTCTCAGTTACTCAGGAGTAACTCCAGCAGCAAAGGTTTGTGTTGCAACAGAAAGTCTCATTCTTGTTTACTTCCATCTACCTTCAAGGTGCCTTAAATGACGCTGGCAGAACTCCCTTCCTTTCCACAGTAAGGTTGTTCCACCATTAAATCATTTAGAGGGCCATAACCTGGTGCCCTGGAGCAGGATGGTGCCTCAGCTCAGTGTGGCAGGATCAGCTTTCCCTTCCACCAACACCCACCAAACAGTGGCCTCGAAACACCCCGTGGCAAGACCTGAGGTGGCACCACCACCACGGCACCATCAGCACAGCTCCTGCCCGCCCCAAACACCCACCCATGCTCCGGCAGGAGGAACTGATTGCTCCTGCCACGAAACCTGGAGACTTTCCTAAAATTCGGGAAGCACAGGAAGCACAGTCCCGCTGCAACAGCTCTACCACCCCAGCACTGCCACTGCACACCCACTGCCCTGGCCTCAAGGACAGACCTATTCTTCCTTTGCCACAAAAGCTTTATGTTAAGCCACCATGTCCCAGTGGGAGCTAAGAGGATGAAGTTCCCTGAAAATGCCTCCCTGGTCACTGCCCTGGCTCAGAAAGGGGTGCAAGGCTGTGCTTAATTTCACACCTCTTTAGCAGAGCAGTTAACCACATGCTTATACCTGGCCAGATTCCACATGATTTAAACACACCTTAAAAATGCATGTGTGTTTAAGTGCTTTACTGGGGCTTTTGAGAAGAAACCATGCAAAACTAGGAGATAAAGACAGACTAAGATATTCAGAAAATCCTCTTCCACTGTGAGGAGCACTAATTCAAAATCCAAAATCTGTTTCTCATCCCCACATCCCCGCTCCCAGGAGCTGCTTTTCTGTTTTTAAACCTGCTTTCCAACCTGTGGCTGTCTGAAAGACCTGTGGAAACTGGTAGAAAAACTGACTGACCCTACAGGGTGAAAAAACCCCAGTGATCATCCCCTGAAATCACTCCCTGCCTCCTCTGCCCTTCAGGTGAAGGGGCAGGATGCTCTGGACACCACGATCTCATAAAGCTGACACTGTCTCATTTTACATTCCCATGTCTTCCAAGAAGGGAACTTTTGATTTGTGGCCACAATGCCCACCTGCCTGAGTCCCTAACAGAGGGGGAACAAGAGTTTCCCAAGAAAACCACACATCTGAGTAGCACCTGAACTGCTCCTGCCTGTCTGTAGGCAGAGGCCAGGGTTGCTCCCACAGGGAGAGAGGAGAAAAGGTGGCTGGAGGACGACGGGCAGCTCAAGCAGCACTCCCTGTCAGCCAAAGGTCCCTCCACCAGCCCTGCCAGCACGCAGAATCATAGAATCACGGAATGGTTTGGGCTGGAAGGGACCTCAAACACCATCTTGATGCACCCCCTGCTGTGGGCAGTGACACTTTCCACTGGACCAGGTTGCTCCAAGTCCTGTCCAACCTGGCCTTGGACACTTCCAGGGATGGGGCAGCCACAGCTTCTCTGGGCAACCTGTTCCAGGGCCTGCCCACCCTCACAGGGAAGATTTTTTCCTACCATCTCATCTAAACCTACTCTCTTTCAGTTTGAAGCCATTGCCCCTTGTCCTATCGCTCCAGATCCTGTAAATAGTCTCTCTCCATCTTTCCTGAAGGCTCCCTTCAGGTACTGGAAGGCCACAAGTAGGTAACCCCAAAGCTTCTCTTCTCCAGGCTGAACAGTCCCAATTCTCTCAGACTTCCCTCACAGCAGAGCTGCTCCAGCCCCTTCATCACCTTGGAGTCCTCTGGACTCACTCCAGCAGCTCCATGTCCTTCCAGTGCTGGGGACCCCCCAGAGCTGGAGGCCAAGTGCAGCCCTGTCCCCTTCCCGAGGGACCAGCACTCACGGAGCTGGAGGACACTGGGCTGCCTTTCCCACGAGCTCTTTGCGCTGCTATTTGCTCTTGTGCCCCATAAACACCCACAGAGGGTGGTTCAACCCCAGCATCTCGTTCTGGGGGTGTGTTTTAAGGGGTCCAGACTGGCCCCCCAGCCCCGGCAGCGCGGTGGCCTCTGGCACCGTGTTTAGACACCGGTCATTTATTGACTGTGCAGCTTAAAATCCACCTTATGGAAAGCAATACCAATTAAACTTTACGCTACATTTGTGGGGAGTCATTACATTTTCTACTTGAAGCCACATCATTTGGCCACCCAATTTGCCAAGTATAAAAAGAAGGATTATGCTGCAGTATCCCATTACTTTATTCTTTATATCTTTCCTTTCCTGATGTTCAAAGCCTCAGAACACTGTTATAATGGATAATAACAATAAGAGTTAAAAACATGAAGAAACCATTACACTGGGAAGACACTGTTCTCCTCTTGAAAAAAAAGAAAACAATTCACTATATTGAGAATTGCTTTTTTAGGAATGACTATTTGAGACTCTCTTATCGCAATTATCTCTGGAAAACGGCTCAGGTGAAATAGCTGTTATTCTTCACTTCCCCAGAGATAACCTTTAATACAACACATCCCAAACACGATTGCAGGGCTGCTTGATAGACTGAGTCTTGGAATCAGACGATCAAAACCCATTGTAACTCAGCTGCTAAAATCAAGGATACACTTCAGCTCCACGCAGCCAGTTTGGAAATTGGGTGGCCCTGTCTGACAATGTGACCCTCCATATTTTGGCAGTCCATGCAACATGGACCCACACAAAATGCCTTTTTTAAGTTCCTGAGGCACCTTTGATGAGATGGCAAAGGAGGCAGCAACAACCCAACACACAATTCCTGCTCCACCATCCGACACAGCACCTTCCCAGCGGAGCTGGCATGACTCAGAGAACCAGATCAGATCAAGAGGCTAATCTTGCTTAACAGAATATAATAAAACACACTTCCTCCAATTTTTCTAAGGCTGTATCAACTCTCCTGTGCCAGAAATAGAACTGCCATACAAATATATGTTGGTAGAAGGGTGCACCAGGAACCAGGGACAGAGTAGGAGTGAGGGACTTGGATGGGGCCGTTTTAAACACAGCATGAGCCTAAAAGCTGCCTTCTAAAGCTGCACGACTGGTTAACTCCCCGGTCAAGTTTTCTTGCTATAACATTCTCTAGGTGCAAAAAAATTTCAGCTGTGTTAAAACAAAATTAACTTGTAGTTTTAGGGTCTGAATCAACCCCTTTCGTGGGGGTTGAACAACCTCTGGGAGGCCCCGTCTGGAACTCCGCTGTGCCAGCAGAGTCCCACAGAAGCAGCGGGTGCTTGTGCTGATTTTGAAGACTTGGAAGGACACGGGAAGGAGTGAGGGTGCAGAGCTGAGACCTACCGAGCTCCCCTGCAGCCTTGATGTCGATGTTGTCGTAGCCGCTGCCTATTCGAACAATGACCCGTAAGGCCTTGAACTTCTCGAGATCCTCCCGGGTCAGAGTGATGGTGTGGTACATCATCGCCCCCACGGCCTCATTTAATACCTGCAACACAACAGGGAGGTCAGGAGACACCAGGACACACCTGGCAGGGGCACCCACAGCCCCTGAATCAGGGATATGACACAGGGAATTGTACACCTTTACTGCTGACCTACTGCCAGACTCCAGCCAGCACTTCCCACTGTCACCAAAACCATCAGGGTGTGACCCACCAACACCGAGGCCCTTCCCTTTGGGATGAATATCCAAAAATTATGATGCTATATCTGAGCAGACCAGGCAGAGGAACAGTGAGCTTGCTGCTTACCTGGACCCTTTTCCATGTGCTTACCTGCAAGTCCCTCTGCTTCCAACCAGCAGTAACTCTGCTTTTAACAGGGAACTGGGGTTTGCAGCAGTCTGTTGGTTTTGAACATGACTACATGTCACTCACCACACCTCAACCTCCTTTTGCATGTCAGCAGTTCAGACACCCATCACACTGTTCACATCAACCTTCCCTGTCTGTTTTCAAGAGGACTTGAAAAGCTCTGTGTGAGGCTGCAGTCACACAGGGCTGTGCTTCATCCCCTCCGGTGAAGATTCTGACCTTCATTAGCACTCACCACTGGTTACCTCAAGTGCTCTAGAAACCCAAGACCTACCCAAACCCTCCAAGACTGGCTCACCTATCAATGTCCCACAAAAACCTCTGTCCTCCTTCTCCCACCTTTAATATCTGCAAAACCAGCACTGATTCTATTTGTATCCCTCTTTCCCAGATCATGCAAGTGATGTCCGATCAAACCTCAATTTGAGTTATCTAAATGTTCACAAAGAAGACTTTAAGAGAAGTATGTATTTACAGGTAGTTGAGGTTCCAAGAAGGAACACTCATCCACACTGACCCAGGATCACTGATTTTCCTGAATGGTGTTCCAACCTTCCCCCACTCCCCCTGCTGGGGAGGGATGAGCTGCTGGAGGTGCATCCAGCACCCGAAGAGACCCATCAGCTGCAGGTGCAACAGCACCACAGACTTCAATAAACATGAGAAACATTAATAATATTGATCTAAAAAACCTGATGCAAAGAGATAAGGTGACTTCTTTTTCCCCCCCCAAATAACATCTGGCTTCAAAAACAGCCTCAATTAATTTTAATCTGCAGCAGCTTCTGTTGATGTTTTCTGCTGATCGGCTCCAAGTGCAGCTTTGTGCACTTTCTGCTCAAAAATCATAGAACCACGGACTGGTTTGGGTTGGAAGGGACCTCAAACATCATCCTGTTCCCACCCCCTGCCACAGACAGGGACACCTTTCACTAGCCCAGGTTGCTTCAAGCCCCGTCCAACCTGGCCTTGGACACTTCCAGGGATGGGGCAGCCACAGCTTCTCCGGGCAACCTGTGCCAGGGCCTGCCCACCCTCACAGGGAAGAATTGCTTCCCAATATCCAACCCAAACCCACTCTCTGTCAGTGTGAAGCTGTTCCTCTTAGTCCTGTCTCTCCAGGCCCTTGGA
Source organism: Pseudotriccus pelzelni (assembly GCA_035584735.1). Lineage (NCBI taxonomy): Eukaryota > Metazoa > Chordata > Aves > Passeriformes > Tyrannidae > Pseudotriccus > Pseudotriccus pelzelni. The sequence continues at coordinate 33,538,359 of JAWMRA010000162.1, forward strand.
AATATTCTCTCTCCATCTCCCTCGTTGGCTCCTTCATGTCTTGTGCTGTTCCCCAGGGCTGGAGGCAGCTCTGCAGGGGGGTCTCAGCAGAATAACATTTTGCTTTCTTGTCAGACTGGATTTTATGACTAAGAGGTAGAATGACCTTTACAACAACTACGGCATTATTTTCAACATTCCACAGACTTTTGTTAGCCTTCCTTAAATAAGGATGGGGAAAAAAGTAGATGAAGAACTAATCTTCACAGCTTGCTTTCAATTAAATCCATACACAACAGCTCACAGAAACCCTGATCCTTCAAGAGAATTTCACGTGTAGATAATCTTGTAATAAATTATGTCCCATTATGAAGTTATTTTCTGTGTCTCTAGTCATGAGTAAAGCACGGCTGTAAATAGGTATAGCAAATTAGAGCTGGTTAGGCATCATCCATCTTCTCCTCTCCTCCTACAAACACTGTTTGTGCAAGCTTGAATGCTTCAATGACAGAATTTTAATTCTGCAAAAGGGGGGGGGAATCCTTCAATATTTAAAAGCAAATACCCTGGTGAATGGTGAGCAGCTGATCAACTGAAAACAACATTTCTGAGAATTTTGTCACTTAAAGGAAAAAAAAAGTCTGGTTTTGGCTTTTTTTTTGCCAGCCCAGGAAGCTGATCACCTGTTTGTTTTTCAAAGGCTTGCATTTCTTGTAAGATATAATTCCAGAACTTTTTATCACTTTTAGCTGCAACAGACCTCTTATAATTGGCTGATTCTCCTCACTCACGACTATTCTATAGTACTTTTCATGTTATTAAAAGAAATTAAATATTGAAAGAGGCTCCCAAAGAAAGCTGATTGCAGTCAGCTTCATCCTTTCTAAGATATAGGGATGTTTAAAATATATCCTTTACTTATATTATCCCCTTTCAAGTTCATGTAACTGCTCAGTTATACTAATTTCATTTACACTGGCATTGTTCCTATTTTATGAAAACCTATAATTCTATTTCATGATCTGATATTAAGACCATTAGATTTATCTTTGCAGTTCCATATTACTACCATGAATACACAGCACCTACAGCCTATTATTAGTTCTCTGTGCTTCTCAGCATGTTAGGAAGGCAATACAGGCATTAACATCACAAACCCCCCCCGCTGCCTCTAACATATCTAGGTATTTTCAATGTATATATTTAATTAATTGCTAAATTAGGAAACCAGATAGAGACAGATATGTTATGTTCTAATTGCCTTTCCTCCAAATTCCTGCAATCCCAAAGATATTCCTGTAAGAATGGAAATATGGTTCTGCTTGAAAGAGAGCTTGACAATGAGAGGGAGGTGGTGCTGGTCACAGGACTGAGTGTCATCTTGGCACTGGTTAGACACTGATTTCCCTGTAAACTGAGCTCTCTGTTAGGCTCTGCCTTTGTCCCTTATTTTCAATCTGATCGTGCATCCCTAGGGAAGTTCAGGAAGTCCTGTCAGACTCGGGCATTGCCACATCGGATTCAGTAAACTGGTGGTATCAGATTTTCAGAAATGCCTCATGGGTGACAAAATCCCCTCCTTCTCAGGAATCCCACTAAGCTACACAAGGTATCCTGAATCCTTTGAGCCTGGTTCCAAGGCCTCCATTGGTGTCAGCACTTCAGCACTAACAAGCATCTGGACAGACAGGGGGGATGAGCACCTCAAGGATCAGAAGATGTGGCACTTACAGCACAGCTGAAGCTCTCCCTGTATTCTATTCAGATGTTTTTCCAACAGGAATTCTGGGAACAGCAGGGGCACTTACAGGTAGCACAGCTTCAGGCAGGTGCAGTTTGTGTTCAGGGCAGGAGGAAAGTTCTGCCTGTAAGCTGTTCATGGAGCGTGGTGGAGCTCTGGACAGGCTGGGTGCACAACACCGCAGCGAAGAGAGACTGGAGTCTGACGCCATAAAGCCAAATATATTCCTTATTCTCCTTCTTTTTGCTACTGGCTGTACACTTTCCTTGACAATGGCCTATCTCATTGCTTATTCAACAGCCTGTGTTCCCCCACACACACACTTTTTATTGAAATCTTCCTCCCCTCCCAATTGCACTAAGCAGTAAAGTTTTCAAATGACCCAGCCTTGCCTCAGTATAATTTATTTTTAAAACTGTTCCTTTTGTGTGACTTGGGATTTTCAAGACAATGTGCTTGAGGGAGGTCGGCTGAGCTGGGCACTTCCATTTTTCTCTCAGGCAATATTACTACAAGAATAATTTTCCTTTATCTGGTCTTGCTTAAATTCATGGTTTTTTAGGCAGCCACTCAGCTGGTGTGAGCTGAAACCCTGTTACTGGTGTCCAGTTCAACTTGTGGCTTGGGAAAACGAGCCCCTTGATTCCTGAATTAGCAAACATTCCAGGTAGTCTGTGGAGGAATTTCTCCTACTGTAAAGGAGCTCTGCTTTGTCTGGTCTGGTGACACAACAGCAGTCACTAAAAAGACTAAAGCACCTCTAACCCTGTTTACTCTAACCCTGTTTAGTTGGTACTGACATGGATATATTATCTAAATCAACCCAGCCATGCAGCAAATTCAGCAAAGGAATTTATTGCAAGTCAGAGTGATTAATTACTGAAATGAAACTAGGGTTTTTCCCTTAGAATCAGAATTGATACAGACACTTGAAATGTTAAAAGTACCAATAGCAGTGCAATGTTAACATGACTTTCCTTTTGTCAGTAAGTTGAATGGTCACTTATAATAAATATAGAAAAATATATAATAATAATAATAAATATTTATAATTTATTTATATTAAACAGTGGTAGGAGGCCCTGACCAGCTGCAGAGTCCCCTGAGCTCAGTCCTGCCTGGAAAGCACCATATGGAAAAGGTCCCACCCCAAAGGGTTTGAACTTCAAGCAGCTGGAGGGTCTAGAACTTCAGCATCTGGAGGGTCTGTCCAAGTACCATCTTAGTTGTCCTGACAAGTGAAACACTCAGAAAGGAGATACCAAATTTCTGCTCATCTGGGAGCTGATTCCAGGGCAGTCAAATGCCAAAAATGGGTGTTATCTTCTAAGGCTTGGGCCAAAGTGGGTGACTGCAGATGATGGAGCACAGGCAGGACTGGGTGAAGCTTGCTGGTCCCAGTCTGGTGCGTTAATGTTGCAGTCACTCAGCTGTTCTTGGATGTCTGCTCCCTGCATTGAAATTATTTTCCCCCTGTATTTTTCCCTTCTGAGATGTTTTTATCATATTGTATCCCCTTCACATTGTTTTCCCCTTTACAGTAAATGAATGCAAATCTGACAGATTCATCTCACAGATCATTTTAAGATCTCATAAATTTGAGTTGGACATTTCCACTATAAAGCATTAATGCAAGCTCCCTTTCACAGACAATACTCCAGGCTATAAGCACAGAAATGGTGGATATTTCTCTTCCTGGTGCACTATCATTATTCTGACAATTTAATTTAGCTTCTTATAATTGGTCTCTTTCTGTAGTGCCACTTCCTGCGTGCACAACTAATTTTTCTCCAGCAGACATCACTGTGGGGACCATCATTTCCTTCATCCCACATCCAGGGGCACCTTTCCACACCCTGCTGTTGTGCAGCCTTTGGCTCTGTTCCCGCCAGAAGAGCACAGCACTTGGCCACAGCACTCTCCCATTAAAGCGATAAACCTTTTTTTTAATGTGCCTTTCAATTGCCCTGCTGAGGATGAATGAATAAATGAGCAGCCTGGAACATCTGACGTCCTAAAAATCCCTGGAGACAGGATACTGGGCTCTGAGAGGCTCCCAGGCACAGTGAGGTCCTCAGGCTGAGCTACCTTGGTTTGCTTCTCGACCAGCACCTGAGCTAAGGCTGGGTTCAGCTTCTGGTATGATAAACTGAATTTAAAATATACTATGGTGGCTCTGGAAATTGGTGGCTCTTCCTCACAGGGAGCTGCAGGTGCTGGAGCTCCCAGTTTCCCTGCAAGGCAGGCAGGAAACCAGCAAGGTCAAAAGCTGGAGCTGGTTTTGGGGACTGACACATCAATTTTGCTTTTTAAATATGTTCTTTAAAATATGTAGGAAGCAAACAGAAAACCTCTGATACAGCTTCCCTCATCTGAACTCAGTCTACAGTAACCACAGGGTACCTTAACTGCATTTAGTTATTTCACATTAAGCACAGCCTTTTGTCCACCCCTCTTTAACCAGCTGCACAGATGTGCATTTGGTCAGTTTAGAAGTACCCAGATGTGTAAATATGTGATCCACTGACAATCCCAACTGACCTGATTATTACAAACCAAGCTTTTAAAACACCAAGGTGGTGGGGCAGGAAAGGCACTGTGCAACATCATTTCCAACGAGTCAGACCATGCTTATTTTGTACATTTTGTAATTTCCAACAAGCCAGACCACGTTTATTTTGCACATACACTATTTCCTAGATGTCTGTGGCCACCAGAAGAGTTATCCCTACAAATGTTTTGCAAACTGACAAGGCAAGTGCTATTTGCCTTGCTCCTCTGAAGACCTGCCCAACCCAGTGGCACTCGGTTCTCTGTCCCACTCCCACCTCCACTATCAATTTTTCCTTATTTATAGATGGTTTCAGCAAGTCCTTTACCAATTTATCAATTTATTTAACTGGTTTCGGTATATTATCATGGAATTCTGCAGCGTTTTGGTGCAGGGCCAGTTCCCAAAGGGCACGTTCCCAGGGGAGGGCTGTCAGTGCCGTGATCACTATTGGGGTCAAAGCTGCTCGGCTGCTATAATCCTATTTCTACAAAGTACAGCTCTTTCTTAAATGAGCATTCCTTTGTTGGGCCAAGGGGCTTTTATACCTTCTCTCCATGCACAGCAGCTTTAGGGACATGCTATAAATGCAAAGCAGACACAACGTATCAAAAGACAAAGAGTTCTTTTAAAAATACTTGGAGGGGGGGGGGGAGGTAGCTCCTTAAAAAGGCTCCAGGCCTGAATTCAATGTAGACACTGCAATATTACCTCCATGCTTAAAGATCCTTCCAGTCGCTTCTGCAAGCCTTTGGCAGGAGGTTTTACAGCTATTTAAAAACACCCTCTGTATCCCCAGTCACCAACATTTAGTAGCTTGTGCCAGCTACAGGTTTAAGATGGAAAAAGGGGAACTCTGGCACAACCTGCACTCATTCCATCCCCTTTGCAGCTGCTGAGCAGCACAGGGAAGGCACAGGACAAAGACATTAGCCATGATTATTTCATGCACTGCTGGATAGAGCCACTAAGCAACCCACTGAAGATATTCCCAAGTCCCCAAAGCCCCTGAGCCTGGAAGTGTTACCTCGAGTAAGGTGAGTGGCTGAGAAATAACACCCTCAAAGAGTGTGTAGAGATAATACTGCACAGGAGATTTGTAAAAGGTTCCCTTCAACACCCAGACTAAACTTGCATACAAAGTATGGCTTCTGGAAGGGCCCTAAACGCTGCTTAATAGTAACTCTTGCTTCTGCCGCACACCCATTTACAAGGCTTCTAGAGAAAGCTTGCAGTTTATTACTCCCAGGCATCCTATTTATGTCAGCAGTGGGCAGATACAGCCAGTCCTGTGTGCATCTCGTTAAAAGCCTTTAAAAATACATGAAGAACCAGACGGAATAAAGGTCAAGTAAATAGTTCTAACAGGACTGCATAAAATATGTTGCATTAAACATTAAACCCGGCTGTTTTCTTAGTGCTTAGAACTGTTTCTCTGTTTGGTGTTGTTCCTTCGCAATATTTTAGGAACAAATCTGCTTTGTGTTCCGGTAGGTAGGACGCTGCAGATGTGCTGGGAGTAGCTAAGCAGAGTGGAAACAGTGGAAACCTTGGTGATCTGTCAGCTCACATTACTCTGTTACCCAGCGTTCGTCATCTCCTGGTAACACCGAGATGCATCACAGCAATGCCAAATACAAAGGCTCACACTCTTCCTGGTGTTTATGTGACACCAACAAACAAAAACCAAGTGCTTTGCAACCAGAAAGGGAATTTTCAGAGGCCAAGGGTGAGAGTTTCATTTCTCTTCGTTTCTGGCTTTACTTTATTGTTGAAACCACAGGGGAGTCTCAGCCATTTACACTTACAATTCCCTTTAAAATGTTTAATGACATAAGAAAATGTTGAATAAATACTTTTTGAATTCTTTGAATTCAGTTACTGGTTTTTATTTTTGTTTTCTCTTGTCACTACATACCATCACCAAGTCATGGTGACCATCTTGTCAGTTATTCAACAAAAACACTATTTTCAAGGTAGCAAACATTTCCCCCTTCAAAATTCTGTGGGAAAGCCCCCCAATATTGTGAAAATTCTGGCTTTCTTAGTTGTTATATCACCTCATGATCTGGACATCACAAATTCCTGGTATTTTTTGTCTGTATCAAATTTGGGCTCATGGTACCCAGCATGGACAGAAATCTCACTCTGCACCCAGAAAATACAGGTTTGAAACAGGAAAATGTTGCTTCAAAGAAGTTATAAACTTGTGACTACACTGTTTAACCTCATTTATGGCAGTGTGCATTTGGGGTTTAGACCTTAAATTTAAATGGGTGGTTCAATAAAGGGGTTGGCAGAGAAGGAAAATTGCACAGAAATCATATAACCAGATTTATGAAAAGTCTGCCACATAATCTACCTTCCCTTTAGTCTGTTATCATCATTGTCTGCTGGGTTATTTTGCTTTATGAGATCTGTATTTCCATAAAGGAACTCTGACATCTAATTTTAATTACCTCAGACAAAGAAACTATGCCACTAGACAAGGAAGCACAGCTTCAATCCAAGTTACTACTAGATTGTTCTATATGTCTTGTACCAAAATTAGGGCTTGAAGTTCCAGATATTAAGGACAAAAAAGGGGAAAATTTGAACAAAGTTTACCATATAGGCCTTAAATATTCAATACCCATGAGGTTCCTAAAATGACATTTCTTGCAACGAGTAAACCCAAACAATATTATTCATTTGAGTCCTGACCCATCCCTCCAAAAAAGCCTGAAATGACTGAGTTTTGGGCCAAGCTACTGAAATTTATTCAGCCCTGCTTTTGGTATATATTAAAAAAACGCATTTGAATAATGTTATGTACATTTACACCAGGGCTATAATATTTCAGCAGATAATAATTACAGTGTTTCAGGTTAAACCCTTCCATGATGGGGTATGGAAGCAGGACCCCAAATCCTATTTTCCTGTTGATTTGGACGTTCAGGTGCCTGAGTCTCACTGAAAATCAGTGGGACCCAGATTTCCTCCAGGGTGTCAAAATACCAGTTGCTTCTAGGAAGAAAGAAGGAGGAAGGTCATTTGAGACATTTTTGAAGAAGTCTGTGAGTTAGGACTTATTTATTGCTGAGTGCTTAGTCTTGGTTTTTATTTCTATTCCTTTTTTTCCTCTGTTTCTTCGTGGTGGCAAAGCCCGTGGGTTTGCAAGAGAAAGTCGGGAGGAAGCCTCGGGACACACAGGGCTTGGCCAGGTGAGCTGTGAGTGGGTCAGGGTAACACTGGTCCCGGCCCTCTTGCTGCAAGATAAAGTCAGCAGAACTGAAGCAGTTCTCCTGTCCAGAGCCTGCTATTCTGGTAAATAATCACTGCCTTCAGGCTAAACGTTGAAATCTGCCCTGTAACTGCCTGGCTAAAGGGGCAGGTTCCCTCCCAGCCTTCATTAGAAGGCTGCTGACCTCTGGCTGTGAGGCTGGAGAGAAAGCTGGACAGCACCTCATTCCTCAGCAGTAAGATCTGCCAGGGCTAAGAAGTCAAAACCTGCGTTTTCCTCATTTTTTTTTCTTTTTTTTTTTTTTCCTGCACTGAATTGGAGGTTGGAAAAAAGGGTATTGCTAGTTTTATGCCAATAAATCCCATTCTTCTCTAACACAGCTGGATTAAATGCTCTTTGAGCTTTATGATCCGGAATTACTGTCCCCTAGCTACGGAATATACGTCTTGATAATAATTCCACAGATTTTATAAGCCTCTATCTAGCTGGGCCTCCAACCAGAATGAGAATGATAACCTCGTCTGAAAAAAAAGGATTACGGCTACATCCTCCCCTGCCACCACAGAGGAGCTGCTCCCTGAGGACTCCCAAGACAGGGCTCGGAGATGCTTCATTTCACGGAAGCGCTAAGTCACAGTGCTACGAGTGCCAAAAGGAAGAATTACACCGGTTTTTCAGCCTGCATGCAGGACAGACTTGGAAACAGCTTCCTCCCAGTTACCAAAAGGGATCCCCAGAACTTCGGCAGGCTGCAAAGTCCTCCCTCACTGCCCCACTTCCCCCCGCACACGGTGACCAGCTCATGCACCAGCTCGTGGGGGCTCATTAACCTGTTTCAAGGTGATGCACAGCTGAACCATTGTTCAAAAAGTAGGAACGAAGCCCTTTCTGTGACTGTGCTACCATAAGCTGGTTACCCATAAATCTCTGGAAAGCCATGAAAACACTCCTCGGGGACAAAATAATTGCTGATGACTCAGTCAGAAAAGTGACAGTAAAGGTTAATTGTCTAGAAAAGAATATTTCTCTAATAGAGCTGCAGCATGAGGAAGCTAAAGACAGAATTCTGCAGTTTCTAGAGCGTGTCAGAATTGAATCAGACAACTTTCTAAAAAGGTCAATATAAACCAGAAACTTACCTATTAAAAATATTGAACATAAAAGAACACAAAGACAAGGGGGTTTTTTTTATAGGAGAGAAAACAAAAGGCACTGATGTATGGGAGTGGGAAAGGACTTTAGTAAGAACTCAAGGGACCTTCATGAATAAACATGGAACCTTTTAAAAGAAGCTCTGCACAAAATCTATCCACAGGTTAAGACACCTTAACAATTATGTAGCAAGGAAAAAAGAAAATCCCAATTCTTCTTTTGGTCTGAACAGACTGCCATGTTCAGCAGCAAGCAAAGCCTCTTTCTCTTCCTTTTTCTTTTCTCCTTTAATACATCTCTCCCTTTTTAATTATACTCTAATTTCTCTTTCCCCTTCCACCTTACCCTTTTATCCAAAACCCAGTGCCATATGTTTGATTCCTCTTTTCCCCTTATCCCAAACCCATGCCACGTGTCTGTATCACAGGTCAGGGATCACACACCGGTTTCCATGCCAAGTGTGTAATTTGCTGATAAAACTCTCCAATTGTTTGTGGACCCTCTGACTTTTGTCCTTCCTTTTGGCTCACGAGCATTTTCAAATCTTAAGTGTTTCCTTACCCTTAAGGGTGGGTCATCACACAGACCAAAAAACTAATGTGCCCAAGATAGGGCCAGAGTAACTTGGAAAATCTATGTATGGCTTATGGATTTCTGAGAAACCATCAGCCAACGGTCAAGAGCTGACAAGCCACCAGCTTCTGAAATTCCCTGAGTGAGATGAGCTGACAGAGGAAGGACTGACAGGAAAAAGAAGCCCTGGAAATGCTGGTGGGAGGAGAAGATGGACAGAACAGCTTCAGAGCTGAGAGGAGAACAAACAGCTTTACAGGGAGGTGGCCTGGGCTGGGAGGGACCGAGCGCTTTGGAAGACAGCCTGGGTGCAGAAAACTTGTGGATTGCTCCTAGCTACTGGAACCCACCCCAAAGAAAGCTTCAGCAGACAGAGGAGATTAAAGGAGCAATGCACAAAGAAAACCGCCCCCAACTCAAGGCATTTTGTCCCCTCCTGAGAGAGCGCTCCAGGAGAAATGCCTGCTCCCTCGAGGCCATTTGCTTTCCCTTTGAAGTTTGCCTTTGTACAACCTTTGTTTAGAGTGTACAGCTACTGTACGGGAGACGCGCTCTTTTCTAGGAATACCAGCACATCCTGGTTACAACAGAGGGGTGGGAATTCAGGGTTGATCTGAGCATTAAAGGTGTGAGCACACCACAAACGTAAACAGAGCAGCTTAGTCTGCCTTTCTATGGGTCTCCTACCAAGGCGAGATACTCAATTTCCATTTGGTTGTCTCTGAGCAGTCATGTTCCAAGGAGTTCTGTATCACCTCTGTGATCTCTTTTCCACATGGAAACAGTTAATTTAGAGCCCACCACTGTCCATGTAACATTAGGATTGCAGTAAAATAGATCTTACGGGGTTAGGACCTCTCAAAGAGAACTGATGCTTCTCCAAAGCCAGATACTGTGACTATGTGCACCCCATATACAGACTGAGCCACAAAGTGTTAAAAAACGAGGAATGTCACACTGCTACTGACATCTTTAACCCACTCATGACTCAAAATCAACAAATACAAGAACAAAGAAAACTGCATTTTATTTGCTGAGCTACATGACTGTTTTCTTAAAGCCTTAGACCCTGTATCCACCTCTTCATCCCAGTGTTGACTGGAGGAAAAGCAAGGAAAATAGATCCATAAGATCAGGATTACTACAGAAGAACCTAAGAATTAATCATATAGTGATACAAATCATCAGCAGCAGCAGATCAGGATCATTCCTCAGCACCTGAGGTAAAAGACTCCCTTAAGAACTTGATAAAGGTAGAATAAGAAACTATAAACTTCAGTAAGATGGGTGAGGTGAAAGATTTGGCTTAATTTGGGCCTAACGAAAGCCAGTATTGACATCCACTATTAGATTTCCAAAACTTTGATCAAATCACATTTTTGGAATTAAAGACATGGGTTTCTGAAGTGAGTCCTGGCAGAAAAACCCCAACCAAAGAAAAAAAAAAACACCTCTTTTTTTTGGATGTAGTCGCTTCTGTTTACATGTTTAAACACTGCTACTGACTCCCACTGACAATATTTTTTACAGTTATTAACTTTAAATGCCTACATACACTCCCAGCTACATTAACTAAAATGAAATAATGAATCTGTGTCTTTAGTTGCCTCTACTAAACAGAGTGAAAAGTTTCAACACTGAAGTAATATTTGCTGCTTAACAAAAATGAAATTGGCACGGGATAATTTATGTTCTTTGTAAGAAAGGAATCCCATTGAATGAGATGCTTTGATGTGACTCGAATGAGGAAAAAGGGAACGACTTCAAGTCAATTATATCAGCAGTTTCATTAAGGCACTTGAAAATTTGTGGAGGTTATTAAATAAGTTTATTTATGCCTCCTTCCTCTCTCCTCCCCCTCCTGCCACCTTTACCCACAGCACACTCCCACATACCAACATGGGATGCAGAAATACAAAGTTATCCTTTATCCCTGGACAGAAAGGAAAAGGAATTTTCCTGCTAATCTTTGCTATCCCTGTTTTGCTGCCACCTCTTCGCAGGAAGGTGCTGTGCTGCCAGAGCTCAGGATCTGCCTCAAGAAGATGAATCTCTGGTGGAAAAGCAGGAACTTAATTCAGGAACACCCTACTCCCAGTGCAAGATTCCTGGGAAAAGCCTGGGGGTCGGTGTTACCAAACAAGTTCTGTTCCTTTAAAAAAAGGAGCCTGTGCACCAGCGAGGGGGGGAAGTATTTAGAGGAGATGTAACCTGCGAAATAGATGAGGGGCAAACTCTGGGTGACATCCACATGTTAGAAACACAGGTTAAAAGTTTAGGGCCTGACGTGTTTGCGGTGCTTTGAAAGATTCAGACTTTGAGATTAGTTAGGCTCTAGCCTTTAATAATATCACATTATAGATCTGATGTAATGATATTATACATCTCAGATTGATCAAGGAGAAAAGGACACAAAAAATGTTACAATAAAGAGGACTCAAACTATTTCTAGCATTTCCTATCCCTGTTATTTGCATCCAGGGGGTTGGTTTTGATCTTTTGGCCCATATTTCTGTACTCACACTGCAAAACAGTACGAGAAAACCTGCTAAAAAGTGCCTGTGCTGCAGGCAGTGCTCTGGGGGCCACTGAAATCAATGGGAGCTGCTTTGTTTGTCCAGGAATGGATCAAAATTTCATTGCAATTTTACTTGCTCATTAAGCTTGGGGTTCATTGAGGTGTTACACTTATATTCTTGGGTCAATTCAAATGGTCATTTCAGTCCCCAGAGCAGGAGAGAATCCCATGGATGGAATTATAAGTTGTAATGTGCTCTCATTGATTTTTTTCAGTCAGTTGAATTGGTTTGTGTTTTATTTCATGTGTAATGCATGGGTATGTTAAAAAAAAAACTACCATATTTTTCCAAGCAAATTACAATCTCAGGCTAATCATATTTATATGATTTGAATGAAACGTTCAATATTGACGGTAGGTGATTGTTTTGCATTGCATGTTGTCCTTAACACAAACAAATCTGGCAAGAAATCTTCTGAGAAATGTTTTTCAGCAGAAAGTTTGTAATCACCAAAGCCAAGGCTTTTTAGAAGGGAGATTTGAACCAAAACATCTGGAAAATACATGTTTATCCCCAAATCGTAAAAACGTCTTGTTTAAATATTTTTTTAATTAAGCTTTTTAATTTTGCTTCAAAATTGCAGTGTGCTGCTGTACAGATCACAAATGTGAAAATAATCTCTACATCGGGTAAAGAACTTATATTTGGAAATGAATCTTCAGGTATCAGTGATAAAATCAGAGCATGAGCAGGCCAATTTTGGGATTGGAGCGAAAAGGCAGCTGAGGATCAGACAGATGGGAATCTGGTAGAAAGTTCCCCTCATGTCACCTGTGCACAAACAGCCACAGCAGGGGTGGCTGTTCATTTTTACACATTAAACACAGGGCTTTTTTGAATCAAATATGCTCTTTGATTCAAGGGATATCAAGCCTTTGCTCAAAGGACTGAAGTGAAAACAAAGCCTTCCAATGGATCTAATTAAATATTATTTTTAAGGCATTTTTAATAGTTTTCTATCCATTTAAAGAATGTGTCTCAGTTGTATTAGATCTTGCTATATGTTCATTTGTCATTGTTTGCCTTGAAACATCTCATGAAGTCCTTTTTTGGGTAAAGACTGTGTTCTCTTTTCATTCCTGACAGCTTAAGAAAGAAGAAAAAAGACTGGGAGAAAGAGGGAGGGAAAAAAGGACCACCTTTCTATATATCCCACCAGCATCCTCATCTGGAAACCCCCAGGAGATCAGAACTTTGGCCCCACCAGGAACAGCACAGAAATAGCAATAACAGCGTCTTTCACATGCAAGTTTTGTGCTGCCAACATAAAAACTCCACGGCACAGCGTGTAACATTTGCTATTTTTGCACTGTGTTTTCATCCTGCGGAACACCTTTGGAAATGAGGTTGGAGGGTGCGTGCAGAACATGCTGAATAATGGAAGGAGGAGGAGGAGAACGCCAACCCTCCCTCTCGTGTGCTGACACAGAGCAGAAGGGAACCCAGCTCTGAACGCCAAATGACTGCACAGTGTAATTAGCGCCTCGGATTTTAATGGCAGTCCGCACAATTAACTCTTCAGCAGCCCGAGGGTGTAAACCAGAGGCAGCTGTGCCACTTGAGGTGCCTCAGAACCCTGGCAATGCTGTAAAGGGCTGCAGACACCAGACAGGAGCGCTGGGAGATGAGTCTGGAGCTGCAGCTGGAGACCAGACCTAGTGCACTGCAAACAGCTTTAGCTCCCTACAGTTGGGCACCTAAATCCTTCTCTTCTCTAGCCAGAACAGCAGACTAACGAATCCACTGAAATCCATCCATTTTGCTGGGTAGCCCAGCAGTTTTCTGCCACTTGCTGCTGGCTGTGCACTGGCAACGAAGTTTTCACCCAGACTTCCCCAGCACTTTTGGGAGTTACTGCACAGGGCCAAAGGAAGAAGCCGCAGCTTTTACAGTCACAAAACAGATTGTAACAATAATGTAATAACTATATATATTCATCACGGCACCATTTTAGTATTAACTAGGTTGTAGCTAATGGTACAGTACAGATAAATGGAATGTCAATGTTTTCCAAAACGTCCAGCTAGGCCCCTAAAAGAAACACCCCAGAAGTGCCCCTCGGGTCCTTTGGGTGGGTGTGCAAAGCACAGGCTCAGCACTGACACCAGTGTCCTCATCCCTGCAGTGCCTGCCATTCCCTGCTCCACACGTTCCCTGGAATAACGAGGCCCATCGTCCTTTGATGAGACTGTGGGAGTTGATATTCCCGAAATACAACCTTACACTATCAGATAATCACTACAAGTTAATACTGCTCTAGGAAGGCTATTTCTGTGAAACCTACTGGGAATACAATAGCAACATAGGGAAGTCAATACAAGGCAGGATCTCTGTTTCTGCAGGGGATAAAAAAACGTAATTAGGGGCAAACTCAGCTAGGAACATTACATAATTATAAGCCTGCTTTTAAAGACTTTATAGACCTACAGAGCTGGACTAGGAACAGAAGCCAAGACAAAGAATATCTTATCTTATACGTGTGCCACGAAACCACCTACTGAGAAAGGTGCAGCCCATTTGGCAAGGACTGGTATCTTTGTCCACACTGGACATTAGAAAACACACTCAAGTGTCTTACAGCAGCAAAGAAATGAGGTCAACATCATTTCTGGCAATGCTTGGAGAAAGGATGTGACTAACAGCATAAACTGAGAAAATGAAAAGAATCAAAAAGCATTCCCCCTTTCTTGGATTATCATAATTATTTTTCCAACAGTAGAAAAATAGAACTGATAAGCAACTTTGGAAGTAATTGGAAGAGGTAAAAGCATGGGTCAAGTTCTGCTGGCAGGATTTAACCATTTTTATTCAGCTTGTCACACACCATTAGTGACCTGGGTTGATCTGCAGACAAAGAGAGACGTAAAAAGATGCAAACACAGAATCCTCAAAGCTTCCGCTGGGAGCAGGAGGACCCAGAGTTCACTGTATTAATGCATTATGGAAGACAACTAGACCTGTTCAATTAAATCTTTATGAACTGCCAGGATTTTATGTTCTGACATAATCTTCTGGTAAGAAATTTGGGGAGGGTTTTTTTTCTTACTGCTTTTAGTTAGAGAGCAATTTAACAGCCAAACCAGACCCTCCAGCTGCTGCAGGTACCAGTGGTTGCTGGTCCACTTCACTTTGGGAAAAGTTTGGTATAGTTTGGCAGGTTCTGTGGCTTTACTGAGACCTAACCTGATACTGCATCTCTGTGTAGATACAGAGCAGCACAAATCTCTCTCTGCCCCAGAGCTTGTGGCCTAACTTTGGGTACCTACACGGGGAAGCACAAAACCAAGGAGCTTTCCTTCCCATCTCCCAGATTCTCTCAGCTTGCAACTAGGAATACTGGAAATCAGGAAAAAAACCCTGGACCTCACTGCAGGGCTCACATCTGTGAAGCCAAGCAGGTCCCTCCGGTTTCTTTCACAGGACAAAAAGGATCAGAGACAGAAATTACAGGCAGCCTTTGAGCACATTAACACATTAATTACAACAGCAGGGCTACTGACTGTGAGCCAGGAGGAAATGGCTTATTCTTGCCTGTTCTCCCAAATGTATTTGTAACCTGGAATGATTTGTTGAGGTTTTGCAGAAATTCAGTTTAAATGAGCTGTTGTGATTTAAAAATAGCAAGACACACTGCATGTTCCAATGTGTTTCAGAAACCTGCTGAATAATGACTCTAACAGTGTATTGAACAGACCAAGGATAATACATGAAAACTAAACTAACCAAGCACCACTAACTCCTACCAGAATTTAAGATCAGCCTTGCTAAGATCTTAGTCTCATCTATTTAAGTATTTCTGCAAAATTCAAAAAGCGTTTGTTAAAATTTTTAAACCATTGGTTAAACTATAAATTTCTGGCTTATTTTTATTTTGTTGAGTAAAGGAGGTGCCTTAAACTCCTGTGGTAGTTACATGTATAAAAGGCATAGAACTCTGAACAGCTTGGTTCTTCCAAAGTCTCTGAGTGAAACCCCCTTAATCTCACAGTAAAACCCTGGTAAAAACTCTAAATCTCTGCAATTATGAGTTCCTTGATAGGTCAGACAATCTGGAAATTCTAAACTTATTGTCATAAACCCCTATAACATTGGAATATTCTTTAATATTTTGGCTGGCATTTGCTTACTTAATAAAAGTAAGAAATCTAGCTTTCCCATTTCCAATTTAAAGAAATCTGCTTTCCAATGTAAAGCTTGAATCATAATATCCTTTTCTCAAACCAAAAAACGCAATAACCCTTAGCTTTCTTCAGTCTTTGTCTAGTAGAAGTGTAATGATATATTGTTCCTACTTTATATACAAACTCCGCACTTGACTCGGCCACGCACATTAGACAGAAACACTTGAAGTCTGAATTTTCAAAGTGTTTATTTCTACAATGGGCAGCTTTTTCTCTCTGTGTGAAGAACCAAGAGCGTGCAAGGTGTTTCACTTTAAGTTACGTTTATATTTTACTGATTGTAAGCTTAGCTCATGCCTTGCCTCTGAAGCAGAGGAAATATTGCTTTCCAGGTAATTTCATTTCTAATGCTGACTATAAAAGGGACACGGCAAAGATTGTGCTGGGAAAATGTTCTGTTAAAAGCCAATGTCATTTACAAAAGATCAAGTGCTGCAGGTGAAAGCTGAAGAAAATGGGATTTAAGAGTCAGGCTAGTTTATGTAGAGCATTATTTAAAAAATTACCTGTACAGCAACTCTATTGAAATGGGGACAGAGAAGCTGTAAAGGTCACCAATTTCATCATGTGGAACTATTTAGGAGACAACTCTTCCAAACAAAGCTCACACGTTAATTTAAGGCCACTTTTTTTTTCCCCTGAGAAAGGTTGGTTCTCCCCCCGGGCTGCAGACCCTGCTGCCTACAGGGAAGCAAGGAAGAGGGAATCAAGGGGCGCGGGATGGTCTCCAAACCCATCAGCGTGGGGGGAGCCGAGGACCAGGTTGCCTTTCGAGTGGGTTGGTGGCTGTGATAGTGCGAGGATGGCTGTTGGGGGTAGGCTCAGGACTGCGGAAGAATTCAGAGAGTGGAAGGAAACCAAAGACATCCTCCTTGAATCTTCTGCCTGAAGGGTGGTGTTGTGACCTTTCCC